>JAHDVE020002426.1:0-63570 GCA_022606495.2 Halesus radiatus | reverse complement strand
TAGCAGCAATCAAGATAATAAAGAAGATTTCAAAGCCAGCAGGGGGTGGTTTTTTAGATTTAAGAAAAGGTATGGAATCCACAGCGTTAATATGCATGGTGAGGTTGGCAGTGCTGATAAAAAAGAAGCAGAAAAGTTCTCTATTAATTTTCAAAAATTTATTATGGATGAAGGATACTGCCCACAACAAGTGTTCAATGCCGATGAAACGGGTCTTTTCTGGAAAAGAATGCCGAGCAGAACCTTCATTACAAAAAAAGAGAAGAAATTGCCAGGACACAAAGCCATGAAGGACAGACTTACCCTTATGATTTCGTCTAATGCCAGCGGAGACCTCAAGATCAAACCTCTATTGGTTTATCACTCTAATAATCCAAGAATTTTTAAGAAAAATAACGTTATTAAGTCCAAATTGCCCGTCCATTGGAAGTCCAATCAAAAAGCCTGGGTGACCCAAGTTATCTTCAACGAATGGTTTCTGGAAACCTTTGCTCCTGCCGTGAAGAAATTCTTGTTGGAAAAAGAACTGCCGCTCAAAGCCCTTCTGATACTTGACAATGCCCCTTTTCACCCAAAAGACCTAGAAGAAATATTGCAGGAAAATTATCCTTTTATCAAGGTGCAGTATGTGCCACCAAACACCACATCCATTCTCCAGCCAATGGATCAGCAAGTTATTGCGAACTTTAAAAAACTCTACACTAGAGCCCTCTTTAATAAGGTGTTTGAAGAATGCGAGTTTGGTGGAGACAATATGACTATCCGAATGTTTTGGAAGGAAAAATTTGATATCCTTTTGGCAATACGACTTATACAGAAGGCCTGGGAAGAAGTGTCACAAAGGACCCTCATTTCTGCTTGGAAGATGTTTGTGCCTTCGTGGATTCAGGAAGAAGCAGTAGTTGATGACACAGAAGTGGTGAAGGACATCATCACAGTGGCCCAAAGGTTGGAATTAGAGGTAGAGGAAGAGAATGTAGAGGAGCTTATTGAGGAACACAAAGAAGAGCTGACAACTGAAGAGCTCCAAACACTTCTGGCCCAACAACAGGACAATGCTCAAAGGGAAGCGTCATCTGATAACGAGGAGCAACAATCAAACAATCAACCACTTCCAACTGCTGACATCAAGAACATCCTGGTCAAATGGAAAGCAGTTCAGGAGTTTACCAATGCCCACTATCCGGATTCCGCTGAAGCAAACAGGATCAACGACCTGTACTCCGATACTCTTGTCCGTTATTTCCGGCAGATGTTGAAGAAAAGAGAGAAACAAACGACTTTGGAAGGTTTTTCACTGCACCATCGGCCAAAAAGCGGAAAATGGATGAAGATGTGCAAGATTCGATTATTTCTTAAAATTAAAAAATGTGTGTTTTTTCATTATGTTTTTAGATGTATCTAAATAAAAATAATAACAAAAAATTTATCTTTTTTTATGTCATCTTACCATATTTTATGCTACAGAACGAATTATTTTTTTTAACATGTATTGTTATGGGAAAACGCGTTTCACATAACGAACTTTTCGCATAACGAACTTGCTCCTGGAACGAATTAAGTTCGTTGTGTGAGGCACCACTGTATATGTATATTAATTTTTTTGGAATAACTTATTGAAGCTTATAAACCTTATTGTAATTTATGTTTAATCAGTGGAGAAAATATTAACAACTCTCAAATGAAACATGAAGCCGAAAAGATACAGAAAATAAAAAGGTAACGGTACCAGCTGGGACTCGAACCCAGGACCTCGATGTCTATCCTGGACCTGTGCTCTAAACCACTGAGCTACGGCTACCCCAATCTAATATCATCTTCAATCAATTAATTAATTACCATATATGTTTGGCCTCTACCTGTTTATCACAATTACAAGATTCGGCCCGAATTCATTTGCAATCATTAGATAGTGTCTCGGATATACCTATCCGATTTTTATTTATATGTACATCTGTTGACTCTTTCTATAAGTCTACGATTAATATATCATTTTTTGGAATACCTTATTGAAGATTATAAACCCCATCGTAATTTTTTTGTTTGTTTACATGTGTCTCAATTTCCTCCTGAAAACACTCAACGCAATATAACTCTCATCACCTGGTTTGGGGCTTTGAAGAAAAAAATCACTAAATTGTCCATCATATTATATTGAGAGGAACGGCTGCGCTGTCAGATCCATACATTAATTAATTTTGGATTTGAGGCCAAAATACCCATCCAAATTGAATGATTTTTTTTAATTAAAGGTTTAGTAAATATCTATTAAGTAAGTAAAGTGTTTTATTTATTTTCGTTTTAAATTATGAAGTATAGGCCAAGAAAAAAAATCGTAATTTTAGAAACAACTTAGACAATTATTTACGGGCTTATTGTATTTTTTTTAAATTATGCACAGCAAATTTGTGTTCCAACGTAATATGGTCGTTTTTAATTTAATTTAATGTCCTAATATTTTTTAAAGTTTAATTTTTATTTAAATTTTATTATATTTTCAAAGTAGACGGTGTAAAACTTTTTTTTTACATCACCGTTGGCCCCGAAATAATTGTTAAAGGTCTCTAAAATCGCTTCCTTTAATGGCCTATATTTCATAATATAAAAAAAAAATATAATAAATTACTTCTAATCTATACTAGATATTTTCTATACTTTTTGATGAAATAAGGTTTAGGTCAGTATTTTGGCCTCAAATACAAAATTAAGTATTGTTTATGAAAGGCCGCTCAGTCGTTCCTCTTAATGTGTATTGTTTCGGTTATAAAAGTTTAACTTGTCATAAACCACAAGCTAATATTTTTTTTTTTGTTTAATTCCCGGTTAAGAGTAATCTGACAATATTTTATCACCTCTTATACCGCTATAAGCAGTAAATGTAGTTTGTACAACGATGGGGGTCTTGGCTATCGGAGGATTATATTTGCGATGTCTGAGTGTGGACCCGACACTTTGAACCACTCGGCTATCCATCGGTCTATATGTAGCGAAGATGCTAACTTTAAAGTCGTTTTCCCCAGTTTAACATATTTTCACTAACGCGGTGTAGTTCCGAGAATGTGATGTAATCATTTTGAAATAGGTTATTTTTGTGGAATGCAATAAAAAGAACCGTAAGAACTGAATCTAAATGGTGCATTATGTTTTTACTTTTCTACTTATACACTTTCTTACGTAGGAATGAGGTTTACCTTCCGTTTTATGGTCAATAACTTTACGCTTTAATATAAAATTGAAGCTTATATTGGGAAACAAAAACGGTTGAAAGCTTTGTTCGGAATTCATTGGCTTCATGTGAAGGCTGTAATATCCATATTGTGAGTTACTGCGAAGCCATGCCTCCCGCTCCCGCTCGTGATGCAATCTTAACCCAGTTCGCATCCGGGAATACTAGACCTCCATTCTAACTACCACAGCCACACACATCTGAACCCAGTACACATCTGTACTCTTACGTCTGTTCGTACTTTACACAACTATACGTACTCTTTCGTACGTTCGTAGGGGAGATCCGGGCAAAGTGGGTAGGTTAAGGTTGTTTGATGTAAAAATACATTTAGTAATAAAAATCACATATGTTCTTTTATTGTCTCATAGTTTTGTTCAATTATTTCTTAATATAATACTGAATACAAATTATTTCCAGGAAAATTTACTTATAAATTAAATAAAATTTACTTTTTTTTTTAAGAAAGCCAAATATATCCTGGTTATAAATAACCTGACAATATTTGAAAATATCCTATTACCATCACAGTAAGCGGAAAATGTTGCTCGTGTCGTAATGGAGGACTAAGCCAGCCGAGTAATTGAAATCACAACGCGTGGGTGAGACCCAAACGCGATGCCAACTTGAGATGGCCTCCCCCCACTGTCCCTTTAAAGATGTGATGGCCCGCCCTTCCTTCGTTTATGATTTAATTTAGCAATAGACTTCTGTTCGCGCCACCGATTTCCGATGACTCCTCTACTGCTGCCTTAAATTTTCCTATCTAATGTGATCGGAAAACTCTTTGTAGTTTTCCTTTCAATTTGGAGGTTTTTTTTCTCCTTCTTGGCCAGCGTGTGACGTCTAGCCCTATGCTAACATTCGAGTGTTTCCGATTTTCATAATTTTCGCGGAAAATTTACTCACTGGAATGTGGTCAATTTCCCAAGCTTTTCAACGAGTCTACGTTGTGATTGATTTTTGTTTCAGACTAATGGAAAAACAAGGTCTTATTTGGTGGTAACCCCTATTCTTTGTAGCATAGGCAGACTCTCGCATACCATTGACAGAATTTATATTCCTAACATTCCTATCTTAGATTTTAATGTTCTGAACTCTATTATTATCCTACTATCCAATCTACGTTAATTTCCTATAGGAAGACTAGAATTTTCCTAACTTTACCCCAAATTTTTTTTTCTATCGTGAGTTTTAATGGGAAAACTTAGCTTCTTGGCTATACTAATTGCACTATTCCTGATCTATATAATACGACGTAGTTACAATTTTCAATTTGGTATACATAAATGTAATGATCATAGTCTCCATTCTCTCCTAAATTTGGGAAATTTACATGATTAGGTTTTAGTTTTTTACAGCTTTTATTATGATAAGCGATCGAATACGGTTTGTTGGCAAGTAATTCGGCTCCAGATCAACGCCTAAAGTACTCGGATGACCACGTTTCCGGTTGGTAACCCTCTCCTCACAGACGTACAGCCTGACCAGACGGTATACGTAACCTCTTCATTTTTAGTTCGTGCGCTAACTGATCATCCTCTGTACCGCGATGGAAAGAGCATCTTCCATATCCATGGGTCCAAGACCCTCCGAATTCCCATCCTCCAGACAGCTACATTTAAAAGAGATCAAACCGGATTCGTCCCCTCGTCAAACAACATTAGATACTTGCGATTTTTTGCAAAGTCCGGGTTGAAAGGCCGTCCTCCGCATCAAAAGTTCAGAAATAACCACGCTTAAATCAGAAATTATTTCTGCCCAATCGATAGTTACAAATTATAAATATATGTAAACAATATGAGTTTTTATAATCCACAATACTCTAGTTTTCCCAGAAAATTGTGGATCTGACATCTCCAACACAGGTCGTGAATCTGTGCCAGATATTCAGAAATCCTACATAAAAATATACATAAAAATTATAAATACGATACACATAATATACTACTTTTTGGTTTGGTTGACAGGTTGGTTTAATGAGACCCTGATTATCTCATGTAGTTTGAATTTAACTGTAAAATGATTTTGTTTGGAGAAAAGGTAGGACTCCAAAAGGTACAAAATTTGCAAGGCCTGAACCTTGAAAACCTAAGTCGAAGATAAAATTAATTTTATAACATAACTTGGAACGTTTCGTCGACGAATGATTATGCTTATTTTGATATTTTTAATAATGTGGGTTTTGTTTGTTCTTTTAAACTCATCCATATGTTCGAAGGGATGAGGAGCGTCTTTATTATTGTTGGTTTTGTTTGTTCTTTTGAACTCATCAATATGTTCGAAGGGATGTGGAGCGTCATTGAATTGAATCTTTCCATGAAAACGGCGCTATAAAAATATTTATGTACGCAAACTACAAGTACGTGATCACTAAAAATGGTAGTTCATCGCAAAAGATGATAGTTATTTTTCAATTAAATGTCGACATTTGTTAAAGTACTTATTCTTTGTAAGATGTACTGAAATTCGAATATATATACATACTTATACGTATCTACATATTTCGATAAAAGAAGGGGGTGAGGGATTTGGAATGTTGACCTAGTTAAATACAGCCGAGGATGAAGGTCATTGAGATATGCGACTGTATATTTTGGGTATCAGAGACCCCCGTCGGGAAGCATAACAATTTGGATTTATTGGTTTAGTAAGAATGATAACGACCTTTGAATTAATAAAAATCGTTTGGGATGTTGATAATTAGTAACGTTAGTTTTGATTTTAGATGTTAGAGAAAATATATATTAATAAAATAAATTGTTTTTTATAGGAAATATACATAAATATAATAAATGGTTTTATATATATATATACATATTCATAAAATAAATAACGGTCATATAGTTTTGATAGATACATTATACATTTTTTATCCACATATACAGACACATACATACTTTTAGTAGAAGCCAAGTTTTTAGCCGAAGTTATTTCACTATACAATCAGGTCACACGTACATCAGGAAAAAGGTTAGCGAGCACACTGTCCATCCTGTCCCTTCGCATCGCAGAAAAACGGGTAGGAAAGAAAATGACCAATAATCGTTCCCATCTATCAAACCCTACTGTGAAAACGTCCCCTCGTCATTGAACATCGTCAAAGATAGGCATCGATCCATGACACCTCGGAATGTGAGTCCCCTCAAACAATCCTAATATGCCGACGCTATTCTGGGAAAATAACTCACCAACGCCAGGATGGTAGGAAACCAGGCCCAACCTCTGAAACGACGGGTATCCTCAACATTCAACAAGTCTGGCTCTTTGTCCACGAGGGAAAATTAGGTGAAGCCAGACTGGTATATCGTTCCCTTCTCCCGCATCTCCACGCGATAGAGAGCTTCAGGCAATTTCACTCGTTTCACCCCTTAACCAGCGCACACGGTATCCAAAGTGAAGGTCAATAAAAAGATGTACTGAAGTTGTTGATTATGAGTTGACTCAATAAAAGACAATTATACAGGTAAGTATCTACCGGAAATTATTATAAATACCTAAATGTATTTATGTACAAAAATAGGTATTTTTGAATATTTAACAGTTGAGTACTGGTATTGAGAGAAGACAATTGAATTATCTATAGTACTCGTTTAAATATAATTCAATGTGAAAAGAGAGGTTATCGTAAAATACTTAGTGGAGGTAGATGTACCCGCTTGGGTATCTTAAAATGTATTTGAACACAAATATTTGATTAGAACGGCTTTTATCAAGTATACAAAACATTTATTCATAATAAATAACGGTCGTATAGTATTGACCTATATATTAAACATTAGACATAAATATATATATATAATATATGTACTTATACATCATTAGAAATATAATTCATGTCTCCATCCTCTCCTTCCCGGGGAATCTGAAAACTTTAATATTAAATTGACTGACTCACCTGAACTCCGACAAATTTCATAATTTTTCCAAAACGGGTTATACACGCTATTATGAATTTTCGGAAAACATTCCCTGCCTGGTATGTTTAATCTAATTTAGAAATATCTACTTAATAACAATCTAGTGTTACCTAATTTCAATGCGTGATCTACCGATTTGTACAATTTTTTCAAACTTAATGATCCCTCAATCCGTATATTATTAGATAATATTTATTTTTGTTGTTTTATTTTTTTCTATTGTATTCACTTTGAT
This sequence comes from Halesus radiatus, assembly GCA_022606495.2. NCBI lineage: Eukaryota > Metazoa > Arthropoda > Insecta > Trichoptera > Limnephilidae > Halesus > Halesus radiatus. Next base: position 56,189 of record JAHDVE020002426.1, on the reverse strand, counting down.
GTTCGGAATAAATTCGATTTTACCAATTCTATCTCCACCGAATTATTTGTATTTGAATATTTTTCGATATAAATATTTTGTCTAAAACTAGTTCTAAACTGATTTTAAATTTGAATATTTTAATAAGTTTATTAAATTTTTTCCTAAGTCTACCGAACTCGAGTTGATTTAAAGTTAAAAAATTATTAGATTTAGTTAACCTATTTTAGTTATTAATTTTTCATGACTTTAAAATTTATTATTACTTTAGCACTCATGTAATATAATTACTTAATTCTCTCTGCAAACTATTAATTAAATCCGTAAACCGAACGCTTGGTAATATTTTAGAACTTTTTTTTTTTTTTTTAGACGAAATTAATCCCATTCTATTTATTAAAAATGAATTATAAGAAACTTATAGAGACTAGGACTCAGCTGTTTTTAAATTTCCACAAAATTTTTAGATTGACAATTCTTTCAAGAAAATTTCAATAAATAAAATATTATTAATTTTTAAATCAATCTCTTTTCCACGATTTCGATTAATTCACTTGATCACTTTTTCAGAATATCAATTTAAGTATTATTAATTTTAGAAAATTTCAATATTTATTAAACTATTATCGAATTAGATAGATCAGCAACTCTTTAAGAAAATTTCAATAAATAAAATATTATTAATTTTTAAATCAATCTCTTTTCCACGATTTCGATTAATTCACTTGATCACTTTTTTTATTGTAACTTAAGTATTATTAATTTTAGAAAACTTCAACATTTATCAAACTATTATCGAGTAAGATCAACAACTATTTAAGAGAATTTATTTTAATATTATTAACTTGAACACAAAACACTTTATTTATTTTAAGATGAAATTTTCCAAAAAAAAAAAAGAAAAAGTCCAGAAAAAACCACTCTTAATTACTTGAATACAGCTCCGCACGCAATTTCCGACGTATCAACTCGAGGCGAACTCTCTGAATTCTGTCTTACATCGCCTCTTATATCCAGATTAAAACCAAAAGGTCCTAACTACCTTTCACATCTACATTAAATTATGTCTTTTATCAACTCGTAAACCTATATGTAAATAACACTAATTTCGAATGTAATCCTATAATGTAAATATTTAGATAATACAGGAACGCCTCCACGGCTGTATCGTTTCCTCACACTAGCCAGGATTGCACTTAGTTAATTCCTTTAGAGCGCTCTTCTGTTCTTTGTTTTAAAATAGGAAAATTCAGATTCATGTTTTTCTTTCTGAAAATATTATCTATCGCTAATCTTTTTGTCGTCTATGACCTCGGATATCTCGTAAATATAACCATTATGTCCCTATCGAAATTTATCTATAGATGCGCACTCTTCAATTCCTTCAATTTTATAAATTCCCTTAGCCCTTGGTTATCTTTATACGCAATATATATTTTTTGTGCATTTTCCGATGGTAACATGTTTTTTTCCTGATCTAACATGTGAATAATCGATTTACGCATCTTTTCGTGCAATTCTCAATTGATCCTAATATTAGTGTAAATACTTTATAATTATTACCCTATCTCACCTACCAGAGTTAATAAATATACCTTTCATCATTGAAGAATTAGTTTATTCTTTATTATGGGTAATAACCATTATTTTCATAAAAAACCGATATAAATCAGAGTTTATCGAAAACCCATTATTTTTCATTACTTTTCCTTAAGTAAAGAGCCCTATGCTTTGCGTATTAATTTAATCGTTTGTATATCTCTTTATTACCCAAATTTCATGTTCGTATGTTCGCTTATCTAAACAATCTTTACTCTTTTCTAAATAAAGGCATCGTCAACCACGGAATCTTGACTAAATGTTCGAACTATCTTCAAATTAGTAGTCCATATATCTCAACATTTCGAATGAACTCCTTCAGTTTAAATTTTATAATTGATTGATACGTTTCTCATCTACATTTTCATAATATCTGATGCCCAGAATCTACTTAATTAATACCTTTTATCACATATAATCATATATACCCCTCGACCATGGAGGCCGTCAGAATTCCTGTTGAAGAAAGCATCGCTTTCGGAACATATGTGTATATTAATAAAGTGTTGAATATAAATCAATTTTTAATTAAGGCGGAGAGGGACGTCGGAGAGTTATTATTTATTAATTCTAAATAATGATAGTATTATTACGCAATACGATAAACATAAGGTTTTTAAATAGAAAAATGTTTATTAAATATTTTATAAATTTACATAGGCTTTAGCATTTATCAAAATGTAATCAAAAATACTACTTTTTTCTAACCGTCCCATTGTATGTTTTACAAAATATTTAAAATACGAATATGATTTTTAAAGTGGAGAAAAGTATTTTTATTCCTTTATAGTTGCGTTTTTTGTAAATAAACGTAACCAAAGATTTGTAATCCGCATTACAAAAAAAATATATTTATATTAAAGTTACGTAGTGTTCATAAAAAAATTAAACTACACACTGTTCTTTTTTTTTAATTTATCTTATCGACAAGTTACAGAAAAACCTTCACAGCATTTTTTAAAGATATTCAACTTTTTAAATGTTTTTGTAAAACATGCGTAGAACGGTCAGAAATGTGTAATATTTCTGATTATGTTTTGATAAATGCTAAGCCCATGCAAATTTAAAAAAAAAGAACGTAATAAATATTTTTCCCTTTAAAAACACCATGTTTATCGTATTGCACGATTTATTATGTCCCTCTCCCCGTTAACTATTATTCTATATTTATTATCATACTATAATCTAATTATCTGGTGGTTTTTTTCGTACTCTTTTCACATCTCTTTATACTTTTTTCTAGATATATTATACCTGTATTACCATACAATGTCAATACTAGCTTTTTCCCTTCTATTTTTTTTTGTGTAATGGAACCTAATATGAACTAAACTTGTCAATTTGACTGTCCTCAAATGGGATTTGTTCCTAGTTAGGCAGTCAAAGCTTTCTTACGTTTTGTTGTCGAATAATGTGTGTTTTAAATAAATAGATATTATTTTTATTATTATTAAATAAATTGTATAAAATACATCCCATAAAGAAAACAAGTGAAAACAATTTTAAACGTTTTACGTAAAATTCCAGTACATATTTTATATAGAATTAAATAAACCATAAGTGTTTACAGTTGAAGGATTATTGTTTTTGAAACTTTATACATTTGACTAATTACCTACTCATATAGAATATAGAATTAACAGATAAATCATTCCTAATATTTCTCGAGTTAGTAATCTGCAAAGGGCGTATTTTTGTGCTGATTGTTAAATAAATAATTGTGAGGAAACAGCCCTTACCAGATACAAATGTCTTCCAAGCAGATAATCTGTGTGCTGAAGCATTAAAATCTTTTGAACTTTCTTGAATTTATGAGTAAATACAAATGTTTTTTTAGTTTTTGATTTCCAACATGTGCTATGAAGCTTGGGAAATTTTATTTATCTGTCAAAAAAATCAAGACGCCATGTTCAATACCACCATTCAAAATTGAATCTGCTAGTCCTATAATGCAAGTTCCAGTTTCTTGGAAGCCAGATTTACTCGTGTTTTAATTTACAAAAGAAGTGACGAAGTGTGTGATTTGCAATTTTCAATTCGCAAAAAAAAATTAATATGATTTTTTATATTGGAATATGTGATGAATTCGAGTCTTAGCAGGAAAATATTTTTCAAACTAATACTTTAAAATAATTCATGTAAATTTAGAGTCTCGAAGGATAAGGGAGCGTTGCACATCTTAGAACGATTTCGAGGTGGCTGAAAGGAAAGTACCAGAGCTTCATAGAACTCATAGAAGGAGAATTTATTGTAAAAACATTCCTTAATAATGAATTATGACTTGTGACTTGTGAATCCTAAACAAACATATCGAAAGCGACGATAACGGGATTATACAAAAACGAACACTTGAAAAGAATACATGTGAATGTTACAGGCTGGGTTACAAGATGTACCCAGAAATATTCCAGTAACGGCGGGTGGTATAAACTCGGCGATGAAAAAATATCCGAAATAATCGTTGATTGGATTGGAGAGTTGTGCAATTTTGGCGTGAATTACGTATTTGGAAAGGGGGAAGCAGATAGGAACATTGTCTAGATTACCATTTTGGGTAAATATAATGATTTACAAGCATATTAATTGACATACTAAATAGAATCAACACGGTGTAGTTGATGGTAAAAATTAACTAGTTGCTATGGTTCGAAACCGTAAACTAGTGCCTCACCTAAAATACCTAAAACAAATTAAATAAGGATTTTTCAACGACCCGAGTATAAGTCTTGGAGACGCCACTGTAATCGGTAACAGTTAAAATGAAAATGAATCTGCGACGCGTTGAAAGATGAGCGCGGTTTGTTTCGGGATAAGACATAATGTTATAGAATCTCAAGGGTTTTGGATGGATAATAGTGACACTCTACCCTAGGCTGCAGGTAGTAAATTATCAAAGTACTGATTGTATGAAGGCGAAAATTCTTCTTTTATGGGAGGGTGATAAATTAGGTACCAACGTTTAAAGCAAGGTGTTGAAATAATGAAGTTACCGAGGCACGTTGAAGAATTAAATAATGTGACATCTCTAAGAAACAGGAATTAGTTATTGATTTTAGAAATGAGTTGGGACATTCTACCTCTCCTTAGGACTGAAGATAATAAATTATCAAGTTAGTGATGAAATTGTTATGAATAATATATCCAGATGAGCATTGAGAGACCAGTGTGCCTGCTTTGTTAATATTTTGTATGCGATGAAATAAATAAAAACTTATATGAGTAAGTAGTTCGATCTTGAATGCGATTCGGTGTCCAGCGCAACTGGGAAGCTGCCTTTTATTCTGCATTCAGATTTACGGTTTTGTGAGGAATGGAATAGGAGATAGGTATAGTCTTGATGACTTCGATTATGAAATTGAGCTTACCTAGGCTTAAGTCACTAGCTGCAGGTCCAAGTTGTCGTTATCTATATAACTCTTAGATGTAAATCACTAATTATAAGCCAGAATTAGGAAATTTCTAAGCTGTAAGCCATTAGTAATAAAACTAATATGTAAATCATTAGATATAGTCTAAGTGATAGGGTATATATGGTGGAAGTGGCCCATTTGTTATTGTTATTATTGTTGCCTGAGCGAATTTCTAAACCAAGCAATGGGTAAATTTGGCACGCGTGAGTGCCAAATGTACCGTGATACTAGCAGGAACAGTACCTATTTTGGTTCGATAGTGGGATCAAACAGTAAGTAAATATCTTACTCAGAATAGTTGGTTTATAGGAGATAATTTAAAAGAATTATAAATTCGTTTAAGTTGGCGAAGGATACCTAGTACGGACCTGTGCGTCGAATAACGGGAAGATAGTCGGTTTTTTTGGAGAGTTCGGGAGAAGGTACGTAGTCGATTCGGAGGAGGGGGATAGTGAGTTTTAGATAGTCAGAGAGGGTGGTTGTTTTAATTTGATAAGGGAGGACACGGTCGGTCTTAGATAGGCAGAGAGAGGGGAGGGTGTTTTTAGAAGACGGGAGCGAATGTGGTGGTTTTTGTTTAGGAAGGAGTCTGTCCTAGAGGTTGCATGGTTTTTGCATGCATAAAAATACGTGATAGTGGTAGTTGTTTTGCGGGTTTTGTGTGTGAAATTAAACTAAAAAATTTGGATATGCACTAAGAAGTAGGGTAAGTTTTTATTAATTTACTAACAAGTACATTAACCCGTTTTCTAACATTTGAAAATCCAATAACGTTAGACAGTTAGTCGCGGAATACGTCGGGCGAGGAAATATTAAATTACGTGCTGACCGATTTTAAGTAATTGTTTTGTTCTTGGACTTAGGAAGTTTCATTTGATTTGTTTCTTACAATTAAATAAAGTTTTAAATAAATTCTTTTAAATAGTTGTTGGATTGATTCAACAATAGTTTGATTTAATTCAAAATTAGTTTGAAAAATATTGAAGTTTTAAATTCATTATACCTAAGTTGATACTAAAAATTACTTCTGTGAATTAATTAAAATTGGTGATTTTAAGTGAAATTATAATAATCGAAAGTGTTTATAAATAAAGTGTTTGAATTGAAGTTGATTGAAGTCGGAAGAAATAGTTCATTACGGGCGTATCGGTATTTAAGTAATTAAGAGTGGGTTTTTTCTGGACTTCAAAAATTTCATCTTAAAATAAATAAAGTGATTTTGTGTTCAAATTAATAATAATTTATTTATTAAAATTTTCTTAAAGGCAGTTCGTCTCGAGTTGATACGTCGTTAATTGCGTGCGGAGTGATTAAAAAGTGTTTTTCTAGACTTCAAAAACTTCATCTTAAAATAAATAAAGTGATTTTGTGTTCAAATTAATAATAATTTATTTATTAAAATTTTCTTAAAGACAGTTCGCCTCGAGTTGATACGTCGTTAATTGCGTGCGGAGTGATTAAAAAGTGTTTTCTGGACTTAGAGAGTTTCATTTGATTTGACATCTTACAATTAATAATATATTAAAATAAATTCCCTTAAATAGTTTGATCTAATACAATAATAGTTTGATAAATAGTGAAATCTCCTAAAAATTAATAATACTTAAATTACGTTAAAGATTCTAAAAGTCGCAATTAAAGTTGGTAACAATATATTTGATTTAATTTTCTCAAAACTGTTAGAGCAATGTGATAATAATAATAATTTAATAAATATTGAAAATTTCTAAAATTAATAAAGTTATTTGTTTAAAGATTTTTAAAATTTGCTTCTGTGAATTAATTAAAATTGTTTAAATGAAATGTGATTTAATTCATATTTTGTGTTGAACTAAATTCATTACGAGTTTAAGAAAAATTAAATATAACTGCGTTTAAAATAATTTAGTGAAAGTTTAAAAACAGCTGAGTCTTAGTTTCATATAATTCATTTTTAATACCTAGCGTGGGATTAATTTCGTCAGAGAAAAATAATAAAGTTCTAAAATATTACCAAGCGTTCGGTTTACGGATTTAATTAATAGTTAGTAAAGAGAATTACGTGAGTACAAAGAATAAAATAGGAAAATAAAACAACAAAAATTTAAATATTATCTAATAAAATTTGGATTTAGAGATCATTAAATTTGAAGAAATAGTACAAATCGGTAGATCACGAATTGAAATTAGGAAACACTAGATTGTATTAAGTAAATATTTCTAAATTAGATTAAACATACCAGGCAGGGAAGTCCAATATTTTCCCAAACCTCGTAATTGGCGTGTATAACCCGTCTGGAAAAATTATGAAATTTGTCGGGAGTTCAGGTGAGTCAACCATTTAATATAAAAGTTTTCAGGTTCTCCCGGGGAAGGCGAGGACGGAGACATGAATTATATTTCTAATGATTTATAAGTACATGTATTGTATATATGTGTATATATATATATATATATATATATGATTATATTTAATGTTTAATATATAGGTCAATACTATACGACCGTTATCTATCATGAGTAAATGTTTTGTATACTTGATCAAAGCCGTTCTAATCAAATAATTATGTTCAAATACATTTTGGGGTACCCGAGCGGTATGTCTAGCTCCATTAAATATTTTACGATAATCCTCTCTTTTCACATTGAATTATAATTAAACGAGTACTAAAGATAATTCAATTGTCTCACTCAATACCAGTACTTGAATTTAAATATTCAGAAATATAATTTTTACATAAATACATCTAGGTATTTATAATAATTTCCGTTAGATACTTACCTGTATAAACCTCTCTTTTCGCATTGAATTATAATTAAACTAGTACTATAGATAATTCAATTGTCTCACTCATTACCAGCACTTGACTTTTAAATATTCAAAAATACCTAAATTTTTTTCATAAATACATTTAAGTATTTATAAAAATTTCCGGTAGATACCTACCTGTATAATTGTCTTTTATTGAGTTGACTCATAAACAACAACTTCAGAACATCTTATTGACTTTCACTTTGGATCCCGTGTGCGTTGGCTAAGGGGTTAAACGAGTGAAATCGTCTGAAGCTCTCTATCACGTGGAGGACGGGAGAAGGGAACGAAATACCAGTCTGGCTTCACCTAATTATCCCTCGTGGACAAAGAACCAGACTTGTTGAATGTTGAGGATATCCGTCGCTTCCAGAGGGTGGACCTGGTTTCCTACCATCCTGACGTTGGTGAGTTATTTTCCCAGAAGCGTCGACATTTAGGGTGTTTGAGGGGACTCGCATTCCGAGGTGTCATGGATCGATGCCTATCTTTGACGATGTTCGATGACAAAGGAGACATTTTCACAGTAGGGTATGATAGGAGGGAACGATAATTGTCCATGGGCTTTCCTACCTGTTTTTCTGCGAGACGAAGGGACATGAGAGACAGTTTATTCGCTAACCGCTTTCCTGATGTACGTGTGTATTCTCCTAGTTGTATAGTGAAATAACTTCGGCTAAAAACTTGGCCTTTACTAAGAGTATGTATATGTGTGTATGGATATATATATATATATATGAAATGTATAATGTATCTATCAAATCTATATGGCCGTTATTTATTTTATGTTTAGGTATATAAAATGTTTAATACGTATATATATAAAACCAATTATTATATTTATGTATATTTCCTATAAAACAATTTATTTTATTAATATATATATTTTCCTAACATATAAATTCAAAACTAACGTTACTAAAATTACCAACAACCCAAACGATTTTTATTAATTCAAAGATCGTTATCATTCTAAAACAAACCAATGAATCCTAATTGTTATGCTTCCTGACGGGGGTCTCTGACACTTAATAACTGTCGCATATCTCAATGACACACTTCCTCGACTGTTATTAAAACTAGGTCAACATTCCAAACCACACCCTCTTTTATCGAAGTATGTAGATACGTATAAGTATATATATATTCGAATTTCAGTACATCTTACGAAGAATAAGTACCTTAACAAACGTCGACATTTAATTTAACTATCATTGAACTATCATCTTTTGCGATGAACTATCATCTTTTGCGATGAACTATCATCTTTTGCGATGAACTATCATCTTTTAGACGTATTTGTATAGCCCCATTTTCATAGAAAGATTCAATTCAAAGGCGCTCCACACCCGTTCGAACATATTGATGAATTCAACAGAACAAACAAAAACCCACATTACTAGAAATGTCAAAATAAGCATAATCATTCGTCGACAATACGTTCCCAAGTTATGTTATAAAATTAATTTTATCTTCGACTTAGGTTTTCAAGGTTCAGGCCTTGCGAATTTTGGGCTTTTTGGAGTCCTACCTTTTCTCCAAACAAAAATCAATCTACAGTTAAATTCAAACTACATGAGATAGCAGGGTCTCATTAAATCAACCTGTCAACCAAACCAAAAGTAATCTATTATATATATTGTATTATCACTTTCATGTATTTTGATATGTAATATGTCTGAATATCTGGCACAGATTCACGACCTGTGTTGGAGATGTCAGATCCACAATTTTCTGGGAAAACTGGAGTATTGTGGATTATAAAAACTCGTATTGTTTACATATATTTATAATTTGTACCTATCGATTGGGCAGAGATAATTGCTGATTTAAGCGTGGTTATCTCTGAACTCTTGATGCGGAGGGACGGCCTTTCAACCCGGACTTTGCAAAAATTCGCAAGTATATAATGTTGTTTGACGAGGGGACGGAACCGGTTTGATCTCCTTTAAATGTAACTGTCTGGAGGACGGGAATTCGGAGGGTCTCGGACCCATGGATAAGGAAGGTGCTCTTTCCGTCGCGGTACAGGGGATGACCAATAGCGCACGAACTAAAAGAAGAGGTTACGTATACCGTTTGGTCAGGCTGTGCGTCTGTGAAGAGAGAGTTACTAACCGGAAACGTGGTCATCTGAGTACTTTAGGGGTAGGTCTGGAGCCGAATTGCAGCAAAACAAGCCGTATTCGATCTCTCGTCATAACAAAAGCTGTGAAAACTAAAACCTAATCATGTAATTTTCCCAAATTTAGGAGAGGATGGAGATGGCGCCAAAACAAGTAAAACTGTACCTTTAAACCATGAAATTTATTGAAACTAATCCATGTAGAATAACACTTATCACGATGAGGAAAGGCGATAATACTGTGATCATTACATTTATGTATACCAAATTTAAAATTGAAACTACGTCGTATTATATAGACCAGGAATAGTGCAATTAGTATAGCCCATAAGCTAAGTTTTCCCATTAAAACTCACGATAGAAGAAAAATAGAAAATTTAGGGGTAAAGTTAGGAAAATGCTAGTCTTCCTATAGGAAATTAACGTAGATGGCATAGTAGGATAATAATAGAGAGTTCAGAACATTAAAGTCTAAGATAGGAATGTTAGGAATACGAATTCTGTCAATGGTATGCGAGAGTCTGCCTACGCTACAAAGAATAGGGGTTACCACAAATAAGGCCTTGTTTTTCCAATAGTCTGAAACAAAAAACAACACAACGTAGACTCGCGAAAAGCTTGGCAAATTGACCACATTGGAGTGCAAAATTTCCGTGAAAATCATGAAAATCGGAAACACTCGAATGTTAGCATAGGGCTAGACGTTACACGCTGGCCAAGGAGGAGAAAAACCTCAAATTGAAAGGAAAACTACAAAGAGTTTTCCGATCACATTAGTTAGGAAAATTTAAGGCAGCAGTAGAGGAGTCATCTTAAATCGGTGGCGCGAACGGAGGTCTATTGCTAAATTAAATCATAAACGAAGGAAGGACGGGCCATCACATCTTTAAAGCCTAGTGAGGGGCGGAGCCATCTCAAATATAAGTAACGATTTTACATATTACGTACCATTAAATTTTTTTTAAATTATGTAACTACATATATGCACTTTTCTTATGTATGACAGACGGGAAGGGCTTTCTCAACTAGATTCAAAGCACATATAAGATGTTATAATAATAAAAACACTTTTTCAAAAGCCACAGAACATTTCTTAGTGAATAATCGCATCCCTTTTGAGAACAACGAGCCTAAATCTTTACATATAGAAAGAAAGGGTCTTAGATTAAATTTGCTTGAACAATTTGAAATTAATAAGTGAACGAATGATCACAATATAACATTAATTAATAAACTAAGGATAATTATTTATTCCCCTCTGCTCAGTATGTTCACACGACCCAAACAATATAACACATTTAAATAAGTCAATAGCATTCACATCATCACAAATGCCATTTAATTCTGAGGAACCACATTATAAATATAAGTACGTCACAGAATAGACAATTTTTAATTATTTTCTAAGTAAATCAGTTTTACCGATAATAAGTCATTCTGAACACCGTCCAAAGTAAAATTGGGTGGGTGTAAATAAAACAAAAATAAGTCGTCTCAATGTGGCCTAACCACAGTTTGAAAATGACCTTGTACGCCGAAACAGCTGTCACAGTAATAACGACAAAAATGCTTGCAGAACTTAATAACGACATTATTAAATTTGATTTATATTAAATTAAATGAAATTCTATGAATTAACCACAAAAACAGTCAATGAATATTTGAACGTTGATCAATAATTTCAGGTAATCATTACCTGCCATTTGAAGTGAATTAAAAACGAACGTTTTCAGGCATGCTGATGTCGAATACACTCCAAGTGAAGCGAGCAACTTCGCCATTTGGTGTCAAAGGAATATTGCTCACACAAATAAATATTTATTCGAAGGGAAGGTAAACTTTCATTAAAACGAACAAATAATCATGGAGAGAGTCTTTGTTCTCTATTTAGAGCTAGTCATTAACGGTCAAACGAAGACGCCCGGGGCTGGAGTCAATAATTTCAATGGGGAAAGTCTTGACTTTAAGTCAATAAACATTTTCCAAGCGGACCGGCTATACGAAACGTTGAACCGTGAAACACGGCATATTTTCTTGTAATTAAATAACGAGTCATAATGACTTTACTAAATATTATATAACTTTGAAGGTAGGCTTGAATTTATTTTGTACGCGGGTGAATGTTTTTTTGTATTTCAATCCTTTTAATGTATGTGGATGTACCCTTATAGTAGATATCAATTTTAAACTCAGTGTAGAAAATGCAACCAAAGTAGACATTTCCCAATATCAAGTAATTGTACATTTCTATGGTTTAAAATGTCAAAATTATTTATAGCATCAACTGCAAGATTCAGTATTTTCTCTTAAAATTCACAGTAAAATACAAATCTTCAAAAACTACTGTAGAGATGCATGCCTCGTTAGAATATTTTTAAAAAATATTATCAACCGAAATATGCTTGGTGTTAACAACCACGATGTTTTAATCTAGTTTGAGTATCGGAGTATCAAAATTCTTTCAGGAAGATCAATTCCGTGGTACAAAATTATATTTCAGCACATTGATAACCCTATATATAATACACATAGACTAGAGCACACTTATGGTACAACACTCGTCACAATTTTAATTAAGGATTAATAGTTCCTAAGCATACAAACAAATATGGACAAAGAACTTTAGATCAGATGATTCCTAGCTGTTTAAGTATGTTACCCGCTGAAATTAAAAATAAAATGTATTAAAAATAAACAATTAATAAATATATTAAAAACTTGGCTAGATGAGAGAAGCTAATTGTATTAGATAATAAGGAAATATTATTTTATACACCGTTTATTGTTGTCGTTTATTTTTATATATATACTCGTATATATTTATATATATTTTTGTATAAATATTTTTTAGTCAGATTCTTGAGAAATATTTATGTTTCAAGTTGGTTACATAAGATTTTTTGTTTTTATTTTATAAAGACATTCGTATATTTTGTAATCTTGTCTGAAAATTTTGAGTTTGAATAACAAGCACCCGTTAGACAAACCACAAATAAGTAGTTTATCTTATTCTTACGATAATTTGCAAGTACAGCTTTTTGCTTTCTGTTACGAGGTCTTAGTCTTTTCATTTTATTCTTTTCTTTTCTTTTTATTTTCCAGATACGGCTGAAATCTTTTTATTTTCTTTTTTTCCGTTTTCATATTTCATTCAGGTTGTGTTAATATTATTTTCTACAATGATTAAATATTAAAATGAAGGTTTTAAACCTAAATAAAAAAAATAATAATTAAAAATTTAATATGTTCTTTAGACTTTTATAAAAATTCAATAGATGTCTCATATTAATAAAAAATCGGGCATTAATCCGAATACACTGTCTAGTTTGCAATTGTGTTCCTTAGGAACTTTGTAATCATTATAAAGATATTTACCAATAATAAGAGATAAAAAAGTGGAGAATAATATTAACAAATCTTGAATTATGATATCGATGAAGATGGCATAAATTGAACCGGTCTCATTAGCTAAGTTGGTTAAGCGGTTGCCCCGGTTAGGCAGAGGACCTGGGTTTGAGTCCCAGATGCGACTGAAATCTTTTTTATTTTCTGTCGTTTTTTTCCGTTTTCATATTTCATTTAGGTTATGTTAATATTATTTCCTACAATGATTAAGAATTAAAATATACTTATAGGATTGAATTTACACACATCCAATTTTAGTTTTGACGGTGTTTAAAATGTTTTATTACCGGTAAAACTGATTTAGTTAGAAATTAAAATTTGTCTATTCTGTGAGGTACTTACATTTATGATGTGTTTTCCCCGCATTAAATGACATTTGTAATGATGTGAATGTTATTTACTTTTAATGTGTTATATTATTTGAGTCGTGTGAATATATTGAGTAGTGGGGAATAAATAATTTTATTTAATTTATTAATTAATGTTATATTGTGATCATTCATTGGTTTATTAATTTCCAATTGTTGAAGTAAATTTAATCTAAGACCATTTCTGTCTATGTTCAACGGTTGAGATTCGCTGTTGTCAAACGGGACGTGGTTATTCACCAAGAGATGTTCTGCGAATTTTTAAAACGTGGTTTTATCATTATAAAATCTTATATGTTCTTTTAATCTCTTTGAGAAAGCGAAAAGTATCACCTGCAACTGTACACCGTATAGTTCCTGGCAATGGCACTATACAGTGTACAGTCGCAGGAAATACTTTTGATAGATGATATAGATATCTGTTTAAAAAATACATAACGCTCTCTATGCTGTCTAAGATTTTATGAGCGACAAAATATTTTTAGGCAAAGTACATTCGCATTACTCTCTTTACTTGGGCGTACTATAATTAAATTTTATTAATTCATCGAAGAAAGCAATCACTTTGTGCCTTGAAATTATAATAAAATTAAAGATTTTTTCTGTGTTTTTCTTCCCTGCGCACATCAAAACTTCGATCAGAAATAAGACCAGCTTTTTAAACTTTTAATTAATTGTAAAGATAAAGAATAGACATTGAGCCATTCTGGCATCTATAAACTTATCTGTAACAATTGGCAATTTATATAGGTAAAACCGCAAGTAACGTCAACATTAGACTAAAAGAAGACATTAAATGTTTAACAAGTATAGGTTTTTAGAATTTTCCGAACAGTTAATTGATACCAACCATACTTTTAATAAAAATACATTAGTACAAGTAATACATAAAAATGGAATAGGTTTGCGCCTTGATAACTTAGAAGCATTAGAAATATCAAAATCAAATAAAAATTATAATTGCCGTATTTAAAAAAAAAACAGTTAGATTTAATCCAAAGTCCCCCCCCCATGACAGTCTTCATTATGACATATCTCTGTCTGTTAATTTAGTTTATATACGTTCGTTCCTGATGAAGGTTGAGTTCAACCGGAACCGGTCGATAATCCATAAATATAAATAAAATAAAGTGGTTTAAAACAAAGTACTTTCCTTTATTTAAATTTTAAATTTTATTAACCAATACGAAGCTACCGCGCACACAATTCCTCTTCTACAAGTACACAATACAATTTTAAAAGGCTATGAGTAAAAAAATTCCCCGTAAATAATCCTTTAATGAATTTTAACCGCGTGTTCGAAAATTGTCAAAACAGTTGATGTCATTTTATTGTAATTTAAAATGTTATTATAATTCTTAACTTTTCTCATTCACTTCAATAATCTACGTTATTTAATCATCCACTCACAAACTACGAATTTTTTTTCCTCAATAAATACTCTACTAATTATGGGTACCGCCCTCCACTATCCAGAATGTCGAAAATTTTTAACTCAAGCCATGGACTTGAAATTTTTGGTTCCAGTCTGAATGATTTTTCTGGGGCTTTCAAAATCAGAACTCGAATATTATAATTTAGTGGACTCTACTAAAACTACGTTCATGCTTTGACTTGAATGTTCTCTAAAATGTATATTTTTGTCCTCTTTTTGGCATTGCTTCATTCTTGTATTATATACTCGGATGTGCTATTATTTTTCTGTAGCTCTTTTTTATTTCATTTAGTGTTATGTATTTTGCGTAATTGGACATTGGTCCGTATATAAAAAAATAAAATAAAAATTCGATAGTCGAATTTCGTCAAGAAAAACGGTGAGGCGATTAAAAGCCATCCCTTCCACTCTCCTACTAAAAATTCAATCACTCCCTCTTCCGCTCTTTCCTGAAGAGTCCGCCATCTCTAATTTATTATAAACGCTCATTTCCACAAGTGCCGTTAGCAGCGCGGGGGCTGATAAGTATTTTTCACTCAGTAATTTGAGAAAACTTCCAGCTTATCGTCGTGTTTAATCAATTAAATAATCTACTTCCTGTTCATAATTTTCTTACGCTTTAATTCAACTTTTAATGACTTTTAATAAAGATCGTAGATAAAATAAAACCTTCGCTTCATATTTTATTCTTTCTGTCTTGAGTTGGCGAAGCAAGCTAAATTTTTCGCGTTCTGAATAGTAACACTTTGCGAACGAGTGACTAGTTCCCGTATGTCGCCACCCTCGTGTACCTTATTACCTCGTGTATTTATTGAAACGTCAGCAAAACTAAGATATTTGAGTGGGCGATATTTAATTAAAAATATAATAATATTGTTTCGTAGCATAAAATATTTTAGAAAACAATGATTATTTGAGGAATGAATGTAATTTGTTATTATGTGCTGATTGATATTATAAGTTGCGTGTCTTTATATTAAATATAACTAAAATCAAAGGAGCGTGTGTCAGGTTAATGAAGCGACTCACCAATGTTTACCAAAAATTGATTTATTGAAACATCAATTAAAAATTACCACTTTATTAATATATACATATCAACATGTTTCGAAAAGCGATGCTTTCCTCATCAGGAATATACAGGATACTAAAAAATAATAATGTCAAATATAGACAATTGATAAAAATAGAACACAATAAGTAAGAATAGACAAATTATGAACATAAGCAAAAATTGATTAAAGTAGGTAATAATTAATTAAAAATGTTAAAAAAAAAATTATTACAAAACATTCAATAACAAATTTATATTAGAAATAAAAAAATATATTTTTTATCATTAATGTTAATATGAAAATAAATTCAAGAGATAGCTATATTAAAAAAATTATTCGATTATTAATTATATTTAATTGACTATTTTACTTGGTGATTACATGCCTATCTTAACAAACGGACTGCAATCTTTGAATGCTTTCTGTATTTTAATGGAAGATGCTCATTGATCCCTTCGGCACCAGTGCATAGTCGGGAAACACGCCAAACGCGCGCCCAACATTTTCACACGGTTCACATTTGTCACATGAGAACGGGTCGGTTCTACGACTCGTTCTTATGTTCAACAGCTTGCCTGTAGAATTATCTGCCGGCCTCTGTGTTTCCTCCATCCTACAACATGGATCTCTTCAAGACCCAAGTTCACTCCTTCCTATCCTCTAAAAGACCCTCCATACAGCATCTCCAAAGATGATATAGGCCTTGAGGGAAATTATTTCCCTCAGGGTCTCCTGTGTGGAGTTACTGTAAAAAAAAAACTATTTAATTTTTAAATTATTTATTAATAATGACGCCACAAAGTGAATACCAATCTTTTGAATGATTTATTAAAAATGTAACTATTATATGAAATTATGATTGAATTGCACAATATAAATTAGAACACGAGACAAGTAAAATGATTTAAACACTGAATAAAGATAGATAATCTAACCCAGCCGAACAGGAAGGAACGATGTGATAACCGAAGACTTTATAGAATATGAAGATGGCACCACTATCACTGTGCTTCAGATGTTTGATGGCTATCGCCAAAATAGCCAAAAAAAAGTATTTAATTTTTACGAATTCTTATACATTTTATTACAAGTTTTGCTAAGGGGGTATGGAAAAATACTTAATTAAAACCCCATTAGCAAAACGTGTAATAAAATGTATAAGAAATCACCAAAATGATATGTGTTTGTGTCTCCTGGAAATTTGCTTAAAATTAGATATGCCTGTATATGCTACGGGCGACGGTTTGATATTTCATTCTTTGGGCATGTAAACTAGTAATACTAGCTTACTTTTCCTATTAATTGGAACTGCGGGATATGAGAATTGAAAAAGTTTTCGCAATCGCCGAACATTTGTGGTATGATTTTAATAACTATTTATGGGAAGCGATTATTTCAATAAATTCTAACTAATTGCTGATAATTTTAGTGCAGGTGTAGGCAGAGTGGATAGAACATGGTATGTGTAATACAACTGTCTATTAATTGTTTATGTGTTTAATTCGTAGAACTCCATTTAATATATATTTTTTTAATTTAATGTAAATCAAATTTAATAATGTTATTATTAAGTTTAGTAAGTATTTTTAGTTGTCCTTATTGTTACAGCCGTTTCGGCGTTTAAGGCCATTTTCAAACTGTGGTCAATCCACATTGTGCTCAAAGGAGCTAGCAGCGTTGATCCCCTTTGCGCCAGTGCAAGTGCGTGAAACTCGACAGACACGAGCCGGACACCTGTTCACAGTCGACGTTGGCTTCATGAGAACGGATCGTTTCGCTGACTCGTCTTTATGTATGTTGGCTTGTATGTGAAACGAGCTACAGAAATCTGTCTTCCTCCTACATTTACTTCAGGCCTTTAACAAATCCCTTCCTACATTGACCCACCTCACAACGTTACCCAACCGGTGGCGATTTAGTTCCTCTGCATGTGCTCCATACAGACAGAGGTGCTCTTGTGAAGGGTCAAAAACAATTTCAAAACCTCCAACCTCTCCTTCAACTTGCGAATCTGCGACACTTGTCCAGGCACGACTCGGGAATCTTATTTCAACTGCACTCAATCTACCTTCATCGTTCCTTTGCCAGTTCCTCTTCTTGCTGATATATTTCAGGATTATATCAGACATCCGTTGTGGACCGCTAATCTATTTTCCTATGACAATTTACTCGGAACTACTAATGGAGTTTCGCGCATTCGCCCTTCAGTCAATGTCCTTCCCATCTCTCGAGAACAATCTACTTAATTTTACAAACTAGTATTCATTGTTTACCACTATATTGCACAACGTTTTCGTAGTCTCTCTTTAAAACACTGTGACTTTGGACTTCGCCATTAAGTCACAGTCATTTTTTCTTTCTTTTTTTATTTCTAATTATTTTTCTGTCAATTAATATAATAGTAATAATAATGATAATAATAATAAGAAACTCGAGTGAAAAATATAATGGCTTTAAAAATATATATTCATATAGATCAACAAACGTCGATTCTGAATATATAACTCTTATTATGTAATTATACGTAGCATTTATAAATCTTTATTTAAAAGTGAATAAAAAATCATCTCATCGGAACACCTTGTTAAGTTGGTACAATTGTATTTTGAACGTCTAACGTCACGTGCACGTTCTGTTTTTTGATAAGTATGGAAAACTTTTTTTTTAATTTTTTGATTTGTATTTTAAAAATGTATTTTTTTTAGTTTTGGTAAAATTTAAACTTAATTTGGGTGACTTTAAGTTGAATAATTGTTGTTCAATATAAAAAAACTCTTATTGATTAAAGAAACTACAGTACTTTTTTAGCAAATCAATTATCAATACAGATATAATGGTAATGTTAATAATGCTCAATACTATTATTATTTTTTTAGTTAAAGTTTCTAAAAAGGTGTATAATTCTATTACTTATGTTTAGTTATGGTTTACCATGAATAAATATAAAATTATGTACGGTAAACCTCATTCTTGTTTTGACATTTGACGTTCTAACCTCAAAACAGATCAAAACCGACCGGCCATAGATTTGGAGCGTTTTGGCCGGCTTTGAAACTGTGAAAATTATTTTTACTTTATAAACAAACTTTAGAAAAAAAACGTAATATTCTGGTACTTACGTTTGAACGTCATTATTGATAAAAAAAATTAAATAAATTCTGCTCTAGTTTCTTATTGGATAATTTGTACAGCTACGTTTAATCACCTAAAGGGCTCTGTACAAATATTACTTGCTGGAGTTTATCCTATTATGTACAAACAGATACAGAAACATACTCGTACTTACCTGGAAGGTCGCTCCAGATTAACACGTTATATTATAAAGTTTTAACTTAGGAAGATGTGATTTCGCACGCACGGGATACAATATCAGAAAACACCGCGCATCACATTTCAGTTACTATCTTATTTTTATTTGTTGTTATATTACAGTTATTAGAGGAGTGTAGCAAATGAAGCGTTGGTATTTACTTAAAATACTACCTGATGTAGACCCGGCCTTGCTCTTGTTTTTTTTTTGGAATACGCTTATGAAGTTGTGAATTCTTGCTTGTCATTTGGGTGCCATATTTGATTTTATTGCGAATGTAATGCCTTGTGACGACTATTACTATCTCTAAAAAGGAAATAAAGAAACATTAATTTCAAAATTTTATTTCATTCCAAACATTTATTTTATCTAAATAATAAAGTTGTTAAGTAGGTACCTACCTGTGTTTTCCATTTTGAAAATATTCTACCCAAACAAACCTTCTTTTGAATATGTAATCTGTGGCTAACCGGAGTGGTACATTTATGGACTAACATCAATACAACATGGCGGGTTCAATGTTTTCATTCTAATTTTAAAACGTTATAGAAACAGTTTTACATGTTGCATTCATGGATATCACTTTCCGAAGAGATGAGTTTTAAGCTTCGCTATGAATTCTGTCGAGTCTTTGATCAATCTTAAATCGTGTGGCACAAATGTAGATTGTGTATAATGTATTGTCAAGAAAGAATGATGCGTAAATACTGTAAATTATTTACATATTATAGTGTATTGTGAACACCTCACTTGTACTGAGGTGTTCACGGGGTTTTGTAAGAATGAAAAGAAAACAAATAATAATAATATTTAATAAAGATAATATTAACATAACCTAAATGAAACATGAAACCGAAAAAAACAACAGAAAATAAAAAGATATCAGTCGCATCTGGGACTCGAACCCAGGACCTCCCTCTTTCTGGGACAACCGCTTTACCTACTTAGCTAATGAGAAGAGTTCAATTTGTGTCATCTTCATAGATATCATATTTCAAATTCAAGACTTTGCCAATATCATCCTCTATTTTTTAATCCCATATTATTGGCAGCTATCTTTATGATGATATCAAAGTTCTAAACGAACACAATTACAATCTAGATAGTGTCTCGGATATATATATCCGATTTTTTTTATTTATATGAGACATCTATTGACTTTTTACTGAATTGAATATTCTTTAGACTTTTAGTAAAAAATCAATAGATGTCTCATATAAATAAAAAAATCGGATATTTATCCAAATTTTTATGACCTTCAATAAAATAATAAAAATTGAATTATAATATATTTTAATCTAAATGTTATTGTGCTATACCTCTCCCTCTTAATACTCCTGACCAATGACCACGCCCCTCGGTGTTACCATTAGCCGAAACTAATATTAAAAATCGATTACTTGACGGTAAATAATACAACGGGGCTAGATGTAAACCTTTCTTGTTATGAGGTACTTCGTAACAACATTCATTATGATACATGAGCCAAGGTTAAAGTAGCTGCCGGCGTGGATTTTAAAACATTTGTCTGAAAGTGGTAATACAATACAATCCATTCTCAGTCGTTGGATGAACGCCACTCTGCTATTATCTATCCGGAGTCGGAAGGCTTCGACCAATCTTAGGATAAATTCTCCAATTCCTCGTATTTGTGCGCAATATAACGCACAATTTCACAATATCGGCATTCTTCACAATACCCTTTCTAAATGTCGAACCGAAGTAATACGTTCGACCACAAATAGATGAACGAGTATAAAATGTATCGAGAGCATCTCCTGTTCCGATCCTATTTTCCTCTTCCTCTCCCCCCTTCCTCCCTATTTTGTTATTTATTTATCTTGTTTTCTTCATAACTAAAACATCTGTATTTAACCACTGTTAGCACAAGAAACTCTATTGGCTTACCTTTTGTCAAACTTCCTTTGTATATAAATTTGTATTAACCTTGTCAGTAAATTTTACGTTTTAAATAACAAGCTCCCGTTAAATAAACTACAAAAAAGTAGTATACAGGGACTTTTTGTATTGTATTTTTTTTTTTTGTAAAATTAAATTAACAAAATAATTGAAAAAAGCTGTTAGCTTATTACAAATAAATAAATTAGTCAATTAATACCAGATTTTAGCACAACGATTCATGTTTCAGTGTCCCCCATCAAACAAAAACCAATTGTGAGAAAGGAATTCATTTCCGTGATCTCTGAACATGATTCGCGACCAAAGCATTTGAGCTCCGCTCGTTCGTCTATCTCTTCCAAAAAGGATCAAATCAAATAAAGATTACGTTATATTTTGACATAATCATATCGGAGCCGCTTGTCCTCCCGGGCTACGATACCAGAAGATGTATCCTTCCGGATCCGCCAAAAACAAAGAAAAGACACAGAAAATAAAAAAAGGTAACGGTCGCATCTGGGAATCGAGGTTTACAAGCTTCAATAAATTCCAATAAATTGAATTTTCATTCTTGACTTATCGAAAAGTAAATTGACGTCCCATAAATCAGCTAGGCATATCCGAAACACTATCTAGATCGCAAATAAATTCACGTAAAACCTTGCAATCGTACAAAAAGATGGCAACCAAAAATATCGAAATTAATTGAAGATGGTTTTAGTAACTCTTAAATTGAGTCAGTCTCGGTAAGATAGAGGTGCTGTTTATTTTCCGTCTCTTTTCTCTCTCGCATTTCATTTGAGATTTGTTTATTGATTTATATTATCTTAAATGATTAAATATTTCGATGAGGTTTGTAACCTTCAATAAGTTATTCCAATAAGTTGATTTTATATTTAGTTCTTATTTATTTAAATGTGACTAAATCGAACATTTTGTTATAAATCACGAATTTATTATATTTTTACGCCAACCGGTTTCGCTTGGATCAAGTTTCGTCAGGGCAAATATAATAACTGGGGAATATTACAGAGTTATCGTATATATAATAGGTACAGAAAACGATAGAGAGAGACCAATATTCTGTACCTACACATATACGATAATTTTGTATTATTCTTTAGTTATTAAATTTGCCCTCACGAAGCTTGATCTGAGCGAAACCGGTTGGCGTAAAAATACAATAAATTCGTGGTTTTTGACAAACTGTTTGTTTTGTTTAATATAAGCTGAAGTACCCGGCGTTGCCCGCGGTCATGAATGGTTGTGTTACCCTTACCCAGTAATTTTCCTCTAATTTTAAACGTCAATCGTGCAAATTTATTCAAAAAGTACCAAAATTCTTTTTAAGGGGTGGGAAAGGGGGATGGAGGATGGTTTTTAGAAATCTCATGTAAACAGTGACCTCCCTCTCGTTTCGATGGTTATTTGTGCAAAATTTCATCGAGCTCAGAATAAAACTGTAGATTTTTATTCAAAATAAACAAACAACGACCGGGACATTCTTCTTTATATAATAGAAAAAAGAAGATGATTTCAAACCGTAAAGTGATTGCTTCTTATGAAAATATCAATAAATTATTTCATAACAGTACGCATGCAATTATCCATGATCAGATTAATTAACCTCACTTGTATTTACTTGCACATTATAAATCGTATTATTCCAATAGAAAGTATAGCAGATAGCTTTTATTTTCCGTTTTAACATTGTATAACAATTGTAAGAATCGTATGATCACTGCAAAAAAAACTGGAAGGCATTTATGGATACAAATTTGTTTATAAGATTATTTAACTATACATAATGCATTTGCCAATATCTGTTGGTGTGTATAAAAATGATTGTTTTCGTACGTACTTTATTAATTTAGCGCGAAAGTAGGAACCGATCGTTAAATAATACAAACTCCGGGCCGCAGGCAATACCAATTCATCGGATGAACTTTTTAGTAGAATTTGCTGAAAGCACTTTCAGCGGATAATCTGAAACTCAACCCAATAATCCTGGAGCGATACTTATTCGACGGGAGCTAAAACTGGATTAGTGGCAAATTTGTTCTATTTTAAAAACGCTTTCATCGGAACGAAGTTAAGCTCGTAAATGGAATAAAAAGGAATTCTAATTATGGCGGGAGCTATTTTTTTTAAATATTTAAGGGCGTATAATAATTTAAGTTAATGACGTTTATAAATGGTATTCAAATTGCGGCTTCACAGAGGCGTGAGTTTCAAGTTTTAGAGGCGTTACATCTGTAGCAAAGCACTAACCTCTTTGTTTCCGTGCAAAAAAACAAAAGGAAAATCACATATTATGTTTGTTTATTACACGTAAAAATCTTGCACTCCAATAGATACAGTATTAAAATAGATTTTATTTATGTTTAGTAATCAGGAACCTGATTATGGCTATTTAAAAAAAAAAAAACTTATATTAAATTGACGTGTTTGCGGAATAAAAAATTGTAAGGTGTGGTTTTTTTTTTTAAATTTAATGTAAATCAAATTTAATAATGTTATTATTAAGTTCTGCAAGTATTTTTAGTTGTTATTATTTTGACAGCTGTTTCGGCGTTTAAGGTCATTTTCAAACTTAAAATAATGTTGTTATTAAGTTCTGCAAGTATTTTTAGTCGTTATTATTGTAACAGCTGTCACAATAATAACAACTAAAAATACTTCCAAAATAATAACATTATTAAATTTGATTTACATTAAATTTTTAAAAAAATTAAATGGAGTTCTACGAATTAAACACAAAAACAATTAATAGTAAGGCGTGGTGTTTTAAGTGAAGTTGAGTCGTTTCGGTGATAGTCTGTATTTATTGTTAATATCTTTTCTATTTTAGATCTCCCTATGTAACGTGTCCAGCGTTTTATTTGATTTTGTTAATTTATTATTGTTGTTGTGACTTTTTGAAGGAAAGTGGAATTATATTATAGAGTTTAGTTCCATGACATAAAGCTTTGTTGTCCAAATGTTGTTTGTGGTTGCTTGTTGGATGTGTTTTTGACTATGAGATCTAGAATTTTTAATATCTGTGTTGGTTGTTATTTTCTGTTTCTTTGTATTTATGAATGTAAAGTAGTATTGTTTTAGAGTATAAATATTTTATTGACATAATTTTAAGTTTGTTGAAGATTTCGTCAGTGCTGGTTCTTACAGGGACTTTAAGTATAATTTTCATGATGACTTTCTGTTCTAATAAGCAAATTAAGAATATTTCATTACCACTACCCTATTAGCATTTTAACAATAGAAAAACTCAATATTTTCATACGTATTGTCTTTTATTAGTGGCATTCTGTTAAATGAACCGAATCAACAAAATTATGATGTTTGTATAGTACATATGCCAAAAGAACGAGATGTCACATAAATGTGATTAAATTATAAAAATTATATAATGTAAAGTAATAATAATAAACTACAAATGTTACGTATGTGTGATGTACCTATAATTTTTAATAATTCTATAATAAAGAAACCACAAACTGTTTTCAAACCGGAATAGAAGTTAAGGAAAATACCGTATCTTTAAAAAGAGACGGAATCGCCCAGGTGCTACCTCTTCCTCATTTTCTTGTTACCAGTTACGAGCCTTGCTCTAGATCGAAAGGTGCACTGTGTGTGATTATTCGAGTTCAGGTATGAATTGTGGCTGGAATATTTAAAAATTCCCTTTGTATTGTCTTCCACTGATTATTGTGGCTTATTGTATGTGTTTTGTTTTAATTCGCCTATTTACTTAAATTTTTAAGAAAATTCTTATAATAACAATAGTGTTGTAAACTACAAAAAGAATTTATGAAAGGTTAAAACATTTAATGGATGGATAACTTTGTGCAACTAATTTTAAAACGAACATTTCACTGTCCGCCTCCGTGGTCAAGCGATAAGGCTCTTCATAGTCCATTCCATGGTCTCACTGACTCCAGACGGTCAAGAGCAGTTGGAACTCACATGTGTGTTATTCACATAAAAAAAATAAAAAAAACAGAAAAATGACATATTTCACGGCCTTTAGAATAAGCAGTATGCGGTTATATGGCTTTATGTATCCCGCTAAAAATTACGATTAAGGAAGTTAAAAAGTACCACCAAAGTCCGGTTGCAACTCAAAAGTCTAAATTCCGCAAAAAGAATCAATATATTAATGTAAAACGATTGTGGCATAATTTTTTTTATGAAAAAATGATTTTTTTTTGTCTTTTTTTCTGTGTCGATTACCCTTTATTTTATTTAATGGTTCGTTTTTATTAAGGTAGACAGCTTTTAGCCTATATCAACTGCACGCCAGTGCTTGTTACTGACATCTGTTGACTCCTGTGCCGTAGCACACAAAAAAAGAACAATTTACCATTCTAAATTTTCATTATAATACGTACTGTTTTTGCAATAATGTAGATGACCCAGAGAGAACCATTTTCCAATAATCTGTAATGGGATATCAAGTTTACCTTTTATTATTATCATGGTTAATAATTACCCAATGATGTATAACAGGGATAGGGTGTTACCCAAATCATTATCATGTGCCAATGATAATATTCTTAATTTACTCATTAGAACGAAAAAAGCTATCATGAAAATTATACTCTAAAACAGTACTACTTTAGGTTCATAAATACAAAAACCAACAAACTTACACATTAAAAACACTAGATCTTAGAGTCAAAAACACATCCAACAAGGCACCACACACACAATATTTGGACAAAGAAGTTTCTTATACTATGGTACTAAACTCTACAATAAAATCCCAGTCTTCTTCAAAAATCACAACAACAATAATAAATTAAGGAATCAAATAATTAAAAATGTGCTTTGTTTACACCACTTTTATTAATTAGGGAATCATTAAAACGCCGGATACGTTACATAGGGAGATCTGTAATAGAAAATATATTAACACCAAATACAAACCAACACCTAAACGACGCAACTATACTTAAAACTCCTTACCTTACAACAATTTTTTTTAGCAATCAAATTTATTAAATATAATTTCATTTCATATTTTATAAATGAAATGCTCACCACGGGAAATCCCAGTGAGGTTATCATTATTTTTTATTCATTATAAAAAAATAGTATAAAACAATATTATTAATAATAATCTGACTAAATCGTAATTCTTTATTGGGTGATGCATATAATATTCACAGACCATAGTGGGTCGAGGCATGAGTTTGAAGCGTTTTGGTATGTATTACTTGTTACATATACCAAGAACTAATTTACACAACAAAAGAAAATAACCTATCAATGGAATTAATGAAATGTACCAATTTTATAACTAATAAAAATATGTTAACACTTGCAATTAAAAACCAAGGGACATGTACTTAACTGACCTAGCAGATATTATAAAGTACACATCTGCTACATTAATCGCAAGCTAAGTTTCGTAGCCACCTCTGCCTCTAGTATGAATATAGAGACTATACTTATATACTCGTACGACCGTCGTAAAATAAAACTTCGACGTGGGCGGAATAGATGTTTTCGTATAAAAGGATTTACGGATCGTCAGACAAAGTGGTTTTTATGGTTTTTAATTCAATTTAAATGAGTCATTTATTCATTTAACTTAACGCTAAACACTGTGAACAGGTCTGTTGAAGGAAATGAAGTAATGAACCTGGGTCTTGAAGAGATCCATATTGAAGGGAGGGAGTACATAAAGGCCGACAAAATCCTCTCCACATCTGATCTGTTGAAATCTGTAAAAGACATTCTCATGTTGTAAATGTCAACCATATACAAATGTTTTGCCAACAATGATTAATGCTAGTGTTAGTTCTTCCGAGTACCTCCCATTGTAATACTGGTAGAACAAATACAGAAATGCAACTTAATTATTATTCTGCAACAATACTTCCGGGACTAACTACCAAATACATGCACCCATTTCTCGCCCACATGCACTTGGAAATAAATTCACCTCAAGTATAGACATACGAGTATATAATGTAATTTTACCCGTTTTGTCGGACGTGCTCGCCTCTCCCGCAGTGTTTTTGTCATATATGAACGAGATTTGAAATATAATTGTTATATTGTCCTTTCATAAACTACGTCTATTTCGTCATATGGAGAATAAATGTTATTTCGGGGTCCGCAAATAACCCGACTCCCTCCCTTTGTCAATGTATATTTTACTGTCAGTGAGAAATGTGTTCTCACTGACCGCTTGAGAATATAAATGACTGAATAAAAACGTCAGATAGGCAAGGCGGTGTGACGGAAATACAAAATTGTTTTTTTTTATATGAATACCGCACAAGAGTCCCAACTGCTCCCAACCATGTGGAGCCAGTGAGACTATGGTATTCCCAATTGGGGAATGTTGTGAGGTGAAGGTATTGGGGAGGGGAAGGAGAAGGGGAAGAGGAAGGTGGGGAAAATACCTAGCTATTCAGATCTGGTGACCAAACATGGCTAAAAGCCATTTCAAGCAACGTTTCAATTCTGAATGGTGGTCTTTCACCAGGGCGAAACTGAGAGTATTTTCCACTCTGGTTCGTCGGGCATGCGCACAACGCGGTAGCACTGCGGGTCCTGAAACCCAAACGTTACGCAGGCTACTTTAAATAGCCTGCGCAAACCAGATTTAGGCAGTAAGCCTGCAACCGCCCCCTTAGCAAGATGCTCTGCTCCTTCAACTGCCCCGCCCGCTACGACTTCGGCTCTACTCCCCTTTTTTCTCCCTGACCATCGCCTCACTTTGATCATCGGACTGCTGCGTCTCACTGGATCCAGACCAAGCATCGTGACAAGGACAGGGCCCCGAGCTCTACTCATAATTCTGCACATATTGGGTTTTTGTGCAGAATTACATTTGCGCATGTTGCAAACGTACAAAAGTCGTTAATGAGGTCTTGTCGCCAGTGTCTTTTCCCCATTTGCAAGGGATCGACACAGGTTGTGCTTTCTCCTCTCCCAGCCCTCTTCGCAGATCGGGATCAGCTGCCCACTACAACGACGGCAGTACAGTTCGCCTGTGTGCCATTACGTCTATTACACCCGTGATTATATAGGAGTATCCCACATACATTTTTAATTAACTTTTTAACCATCTACAATCCAAAAACTTTTTTCTTTCTCTGTATCATGCAGTATATTTTCGCGTATTGTGCACTTAATTATATATGTTTATATTTATGTTATCTGAAACACGAAAAGCCGTTTCTTTTTTTACTGTGTCATGCACTTATATAATATACATTATGAATCATGTACAATATCAATTTCCTTGTTGTTGTATTATCCGCAATTTATTTTCAACATGTAACGTGTAAACATGTTGATATTGTTGATATTTATATATTAATAACATTGGTGTACACAAAGTACTTTTTATTAATTTATTAACAATAACACCATAAAATAACTACAAATCTATTGAAGAAAATAAACAAATCTACTAAAAATCACTTTGCAGCGTCATAATTAATAAATTCATAAGAATTACTTTGTTTAAACCCCTGCTTTCAATATACAAATATCTACATGTTTAAGAAACAAAGCTTCCCTAACCAGGATAAATAATATACTAAGTATATTAGTACACTTTTTATAATGTTTAAATTTTTATGTTGTTTATATACAATACACAATATAAGAACCTTTGCTTTTGAAACATACATATAATAATAATAATGTTTTATTATCTTCTTTTTTATAACAAAATAATGATATCCTCACTGGGATTTCCCTTGCTGTGGATTTCATTTACAAAATATTAAATTACAGTATATTAAATTGATGAAAAAAATTATTGTTCGGTGAGGTGTTTTAAGTGCAGTTGAGTGGTTTCGGTGTTAGTCTGTATTTGGTGTTAATATATTTTTTTATTTCAGATCTACCTATGTAACGTATTCAGTATTTTATTTGATTTTTAAATTTATTATGGTTGTGATTTTTAAAGGATGGTGTAATTTTGTTGTAGAGTTTAGTACCATAGTATAAGAAGTTATAAATTAAAAACGGTGGGTTTAACAAAGTAATTCTAATTAATTTATTAAACGTTCTAAAGCTTACAATCCGTTGGTTTACTAGAGCCACTGGTATCTGAACGTCCAGACAAGAGGTGGCTTCTAAAATCAACAGTAGTGGTATGACAGCTTTGAGAAACTACCATCACAGGAATGCAGAAAGTGTTAAATAAGATTTTAGATACTCCATCCATCGTTGCTGTCTCTGGAGATAAAATAACGAAATGGCTGGTTGGCGAGTTTACCATTAGCTTAGCTGATGTTCTTCTATGCATCTTCGAGTTCATGTTCTTCGAGTATCTCCAGAATTTCCTGCCTTCTGATATGATAAGGTAATACTCGGCGTAATCGAGATGAGGAAACCTGCATAATATCTGGGTCACATCTCCTGAAATGAAAATACCGTCTCCCGCAACTTATTATTAAAAGAGAGTTGGAGCAAACATGACAATTTTCAACGCTTAAAGGCTTGAAGAGCTGGGCCTGCATGGATGCATATTCTTTCTTCCGTACTGCAGACCATTACTGATGTTGCCAATTTAAATAAGACATACGAAAAACATCGTATTATCAATCATCATAATCAGTAAATATGGTATTCGTGAGCAATATAATTTGTTTGGGCACATGGCTTAACGCAGCTATATTGTATACTAACAATTACCATAAAATTAAAAGTTTAATTGACTTTTCTATTTAAAAAATGTTGCAATCATTAAAAATTAATTAACATATTTATTACTGTATTATTTAGCCGTATTACTTAATTTATGTATCTTCGTCTATCTCGACACAGGAATTGCCCGGTGAGACAGACATCGAACAATCCTTTATGTATAATGTTTTAACACGAAAAATAAATAGAAAATACATAATTATTGTATTATAAGTTTAAATTCTGATGAAACTCGGACGAAGCGAGGTAATCTAATATAATGTAATTTTAGAAATGAAAGTTTTACGACGAAATCTTTATTAAATTTATTCACATTTATCAACAAACTTACCCGATTCCATTATATAACTTTTGTCAATGTTTTTTCTACAAAGTGTTATCCGGAGACATATTCCTTCGCTTTAGCTCCTAATTCAATCTTAAATATCTTAGAATTCGCTAGAGATTTCTAGAATTTCCGTTGAAAGGCTTTTGATGACCTACGTGGTCGAGTGCTTAGATTCTCGACTACGAATCTACTCTCAGTATAGCCCTGGTGAAAGACGGTGAACGAATAATATAACACACTTTTCAAAACTTTTAAAGTCATAAAATCTACTAAAACCTAATCTAACCTAACTAATACATTTCTTTATTTTTTTTATATAAACAAAATTCATTAATTATCTTGTGTTAGGTTAGGTTTTCGGGCTAGTTTTTTTGTTCATACTTTAATGACTTTATATCGCTTTTAAAAAGTGTGCCGATTCATACAAGTGTTGATTTATCATGGAACCGTGAAAAACCGCCATTCTGAATCGAAACGTTGCTTGAAATGGCTTTTGCCGTGTTTGGTAACCAGATTTGAATAGCTAGGTAATTACTCTCCACCATCTCCTTCCTCTCCTCTTTCCCTTCACCCTCACAACCTACCCGACCTTGGGATGCCATAATTCTACTGGATCTGGTTAGCGGGGAGCTGTAGGGACTCTTAAGCGGTATTCGATAAAAAAAATAGCATGTTTCCTTTATTGTAAGCAGTATGCGTATGCATGGCTTTGCGTTATGTATCCCGTTAAAAAATAAAATTGAAAAAGTACAAAGGTCAAGAGCCATTTGGAGCACAAAGAAAATAAAGCAAACAGCACGAAATATAGTTCGGTCAACCTCTCCTGGCCATTTGTCCGCTACCTTCCCTAATGCCCCGGTTTCGCCATAAATCTCCCCTAACGGCCCCCCCTCCCCGGTCTGGCTGTCCAGACCCCCTCTCGATACCCCCTGACCTGGCAGCTATTACGAGGCAGGACGCTCATTAAATGTATGTTGCCACCGTGTTAATCCGTTAATCAAACGAATGGGATAAAACGAGGAAATTAAGATGTGTGCTAAGAGAGAAAAATACTGCTCTCATTTGGTATACTGTTTTCTTAGAAATCTTTAGGTACTGCTGAAGGCTCAGTCTATTTTATATTTGCGTATACAAGTCGGTTATTTGAATGCCTTTATAACATCCATTGTTATGCAATGAATTAGGATGGAGGAATTAAAGTCAAAGACTGTAATTTTCTACATAATTTTTACATTTTAAGTTAAGGTATAAATATAAAACATACATATTATTAGAGGTCCTCCTCACTAGGATATCCTGTGCTGAGGCGAACTAGGTTTTGAATAAGGACGTTACTCTTCTATGACGTTGTTTTAAGAATACGAGTCGGTTCTTCTTCTGTTAATTCCCTATCCGCCCGTCCTTTGGGTTATTATTCAAAAAGTAGGTAAAAAACATTGTTTTTTTTTCATTATATCTCGCAATTACAATACGTGTGACTAGTGAGGTAACTTGTATGGAAGAGACGAAAATACCCGAACACATCCGTTAGCTTCGGGTGACCTCAAAATACTAAAGGAGGTAACACAAGAACAAACTTGACGTATACGAATGTTTTGTGGGTTTTAGGTATAGCTTTTTTTATACCTGAACGTACAGGATACGGCTTGATGCGTTCGGGCGATAATATGACGGCCGTATCACGTTCGTATAGGTAGGGCGGTTAAGTCAAGTTTTGCTAGACTAAATGCTAGTATTGGTTGAATTTCTTTGTTTGATACTAAGTGAGAGTTTGTTGTATTATTTTAAAGCTAAAAATTCAAAGCTTCTGTGTACAAAGGCAGTATTACACTTAGCTTGTTTAGTTTCTTTGCTCTGGTATTATGATTATGAGGAGTGATAGTCGTTTTGTCATTTTTGAGATGATGAACCAGAATATTTTTGGCAAAGATTTTTGTACACTTGGAACGTCGAAATGTTTAAAGATTTCCGTTGTTGACGACCTTTAAAATGGTATTTATGATGCATTTCTGAGTTATATTTAGTGGGTTTAAGTAATTTGATGCAGCTGAGCCCCCTCTCAAAATTCCATATTCCAAATTAGAATGGCATAAAGCATAATATACTCTATTTAGATCGATTGAGTATAATATACTCTATTTAGATCGATTGACTATAATATACTCTATTTAGATCGATTGAGTATAATATACTCTATTTACATCGATTGAGTATAATATACTCTATTTAGATCGATTGAGTATAATATACTCTATTTAGATCGATTGACTATAATATACTCTATTTAGATCGATTGAGTATAATATACTCTATTTAGATCGATCGAGTATAATATACTCTATTTAGATCGATTGACTATAATATACTCTATTTAGATAGATTGACTATAATATACTCTATTTAGATCGATTGACTATAATATACTCTATTTAGATATACTTAGAAGATATTTTGTAATTTTTTGAAGAATTAGATGAGTTTTATTAACTTTTTTGAAGTTCCGTTAGTGTGTAAATCCCAGCGAAGTTTATCATCAATTAAGATCCCAAGATATTTAATACTTTTAGCTTTCCTTACATGCGGGCAAGTGCAATGGGGTAAATTGTTTTGACATTCACGTAATTTGAATCTGAGCTCATTCATTGGTTGGCCTCTTTTGTATATTGAGAATGTCAGATATTAACTCAATATCTATATCGACTACAAATTAGATGAACTACGATCTATCATATATTCACATCATTATGACGTATATGTGCTTACAGAAACCTGGCTCGACTCGGAAATAAAATCAACAGAACTCGGATTAAAAAACTACAAAATCTTTCGTCGTGACAGAAACTCTAAATCCAGCTCTAAAACAAGGGGCGGCGGAGTACTAATTGCAATAAAGAAGAAACTAACATCAAGAAAACTCAAAACTAAAAACAACACACTGGAACAACTATTCATACAAATTGATACCACTGTAGAAAAAATAATAATCGCAACCTTGTACATACCACCACTCTCTGATGCCGAAAACTACCGAAGTCACCCCAACTCTAAAATTATTATTCTCGGGGATTACAACCTCCCTAACCTAAAATGGAATTCTAGTGATAGTGGTTTCATTGTAAATGAAAGTGAAAATGATCGTGCACGTGAGATTTTAGATATGACAAATTTTTTAAATCTTTTCCAGCATAACTTTATATATAACACAAACGATCGTCTACTAGATCTAGCTATATCTAACTATTCTAACTTGCAAATTGAAAAATGTAATGATCAAATCTTACCGGTTGATAATCATCACCCCCCTCTTCATATTAATTTAAATGTATGTTATGTCAAATCAAAACCCGTCGAAGAAACTCTAAACTATAAAAAAGCAGATTTTGATTCTATAAATTACCATCTTTCTCACGTCAACTGGTCTTTTTTGTCAGACATGAACACTGACAAGTCTTTAGAAAACTTATATTCAATAATTTCTAGCACCATCAACTCATATGTACCACTATATATTCCTAAAAACCATAAATATCCAACTTGGTTTTCATCAAATTTAATAGCCACATTACAACAAAAAAAAAAACTTCACAAAAATTCAAAGAAACTCACTCAAAAATTGACTATTCAAATTTCAGTGAATCTAGAAAAAAATGCAAAGAACTCTCTAAAATCTGTTACAAATCACATATTAATTATATCGAGAACACAGCTTTAAAATCAAACAATCTCTGGAATTTTCTTAAAAAAATAAACAATGACAGTACTGACTATCCACCAGAAATGCATATGGATGATAAATACGCCAACTGTACACAAGATATTGCAAATCTTTTCTCAGATTTCTTCAAAAATGTATATGATGATGAAACACCAGAAGAAAATATACCCTCATACACTTTTAAAAAAACCACACATTTAACCAATTGCTTCATCACGGAAGAATCTGTTAAAAGGAAATTATGTTCCCTAGATATAAACAAATCTGCAGGCCCAGACACCATTCCGCCAATTTTCCTAAAAAAATGCTCCTCTGTATTGTCTAAGCCACTGAGCATTCTATTTAACCATCTCCTATCGTCTGGATATTTTCCCATCTACTGGAAATCCAGCTTTATTATCCCTATATTTAAAAAAGGTGACAAGACTGACATTTCAAACTATCGGCCAATATGCATACAATCTGTATTACCCAAAATCTTTGAATCTCTGGTTCTGGATGAAATATATCCCACACTAATAGAAGTAATAAATGACCAACAACATGGCTTCATCAAAGGTAGATCAACTACAATAAATTTATTACTTTTTCAAAACTATTTATTGGAGGCATTTGCAAAAAATAAACAAGTTGACTGTATATACACTGATTTCTCGAAGGCTTTTGATAAAGTATCTCACAAAGTACTGATCCGGAAACTTCATGCCCTGGGAATTGGAGGAAATATTTTAAAGTGGTTAAGTAGTTACTTATCAGATAGAACCTTGTTTGTTAAAATAAAATCTTTTTATATCCAAATCGTTTTCCGCTACTAGTGGCGTACCGCAAGGTAGTCACCTTGGTCCGGTTTTATTTCTTGTCTTTATAAACGACATAGTCAACGGCTTTAAAGATGTCAAAGTTTTGCTATTCGCCGACGATATTAAATTATATAGAGAAATAACTGATTCAAACTACTGTCAAATTCTTCAGTTTAATATTGACATGCTAAATAACTGGTGCTCACAAAACAATTTATATCTAAATGTTGAAAAATGTAAAACTCTAACCTTTTCCAGAAAGAAAACGTCTCTCTTTTTTGACTATTCAGTAAATCAAATTAATTTACAAAGAGTTACAGAAATGAGAGATCTCGGAATTATAATGGATGAGAAACTAAATTTCACTGCTCACATTCAACAAATTGTAAATAAAGGTATGAAAACTTTAGGATTTATATTAAGAACAATAAAAAAAATTTCAATCGTTACAAGTAATAAAATTATTGTACATAGCCCTAGTTAGAAGTTTAATTGAACATAATTCCATAGTGTGGTCGCCTTTCTACAAAATACATATTCACAATATTGAAAGAATTCAAAGAAAATTTTTGCGTTTCATAAATTTTAAAGTAAACATACCTTAAGAGCACATAAATTACCCATCGTTAATGAATATTTTAAATATTCCAACATTAGAAAACAGACGGAAAATTAACGACCTAACCTTTTTACTAAAATTGTTAAACTGTAAATTAAATTGTTCTGAACTCCTGCATTTAATAAACTTGTACATACCCAATCGAACTACAAGACAGACATTAACTTTCTACATATCTTTATCCCGTTCTAACTATAGTTTAAATTCACCAATTCAACGCTTACACAGTCTTGGTAACAAATACTTAAATGATGTGGATGTATTTGACAATAATCTAAACTTGGCAAATTTCAAAAGGAGGATGAGTGATTTGTTTCTGCCTGGTTTACAAATTATTGTTAACTACAACTTTTAACATTATTTACTTATTTGTTATCAATGTCAGTATTGACTTGGTGGATATTGGACCCGTTATTTTTTTATTTTTTCTGTTACTGTGCATTATTAGTTTTTGGTGCAGTTACTGAAATGTGTTTTGCACCTGTGTGAATATTATAAACTAAATATGTAAAAGCCCATATAGGGCGTATATAATATAATAAATAAATAAATAATATAATAAATAAATAAAATTACCGACTAACAGATTTTTTCCTCCTCACAGGAGACCTGGAGAAGATTTCCCTCAGGGCCTGTGTTGTCTTTGAGGGTGCTGTGTGGATAGTCTTTTTAAGGATAATGAGGAAAGCTAGTTTTCTGGGAAGGTTATTCATTTTATTGATTTATTGACCCTTCATAAAAAAAATCATTGTACATTTTTTTATGTTAGTACCGCTGATCCCAACCGTCTAGAGCCAGTGAGACTATGGCTTCCCCACTTGGGGTAAGTTGTGAGACTGAAGGTAGTGGGGAGGGGAAGGAGATGGGAAAGAGGAAGTTTGGGAAGTGCTATACAGATCTGGTCACTAAACACAGCTAAAGCCATTTCAAGCAACTTTTCGATTCTGAATGGTGGTCTTTCATCAGGGCGACGCTAAAAGTATCTTACACCCTATGTTATTTTAAATGAATAAATTTATGAAATAACACAAAATAATCAAATAAAATCTACTTGCGCACGCCGGGATTTGAACCCGCGACCTCCGGATTCGTAGCCGTGGATCGTATCCACTCAACCACGGAGGCCGTCAATTATATTTATATTTTAATTATATAAACCACGTACTAGTTGGAAAAATAATGTAGACAAAAATGAGAGCGCTGCAATCGTTGAAATGGTGCTGAATGGCAACTCCGAGATGGTTTTTTTTTTAGACAAAACGGGAAAATAATAACTTACACTTTTAAACATTTTATTTATTTATGGTACACAACTGCCGACCATGCACAAATCTCAAGTGCACCCCTTTGTTGACTTTGGTAGCAACCTCTGTTCTGGAGCCCCAAAATACGTTAAAAAACCCATGACTCGGTGCAGAAACATATAGATAGATTCCCCTATCTTAACAAACGTATCGCAATCTTTAGGCGTCTGGTAGGAATAGTGTCGTCTGTACGACTCGTTCTTGAGTTCAGCCCAGCTATGGGACGACTTGCCGGCCTCTGTGCTTCCTCCCTCCCATGTTCACTCCTCCCTCTCCTCAAAAAGACCCTCCGCACAGTATCCTCAAAGACGACTTTATTTTTATTGAGGGAAATTATTTTCATCAGGCCGTCCTGTATGGAATTAATTTTTTTTTTTAATTTACATAATTTTAGATTGAACACTTTCCTTTTAAATATGCCTAGACTTTGTTCTTCTTTAGTTTTGTTTTGAAGGCGATTATACTCGTATAAGTTACCCCCTCGTAGCTAATGGATTGCTTTCCATATTATATATGTATGTTTTTAGTCTATTTTTTTATTTTATACTTTAAGAGACATATAATATACACGTATAGTTTTCTTATTATCAACAGTTTAGTTAGATGTTCTAGAATTAAAGATAAAAAGCTTTTTTATTAGGTACCTTATTTTGCGTAAAGTGTAATTCTATAATATATGTTTGATCCGCAGTTAAGAAAAAAAACATGAAATGTAAAAAATGCACGCTATATTCTTTACATCAAAATCAAACGGTATTTAGAAACAAGTAATAATTTCTGAAAGGAATTCTGAATTCTATATTAATATTCTAAGAAAACTTAATTTTCGAGCTTGTTGTTATTTTTTAACACTTTGCATGGAAAAGTTTTTTGTATTTTTAAAATGTATTTACCAAATACGCCATTTATTAGATGGTACGTCAAAATACTTATATTTTTAAATTGTGTGGAAGAAATGCTCACTATCGCATAAAAAAAATATTAACTTTTAGAAAAATTTTGATATATCATTTTCCCCATCCAGTCAACATGTCTTATTCGAAAAATATACATAACTTCAATAAAATATGATTTTTTATGTAATTAATATTATACAATAAAATATTTTTAAAAATTTTTTTTAAAAAATGTGATACGCCAGTAAAAATGAATTCGGTTCAAAAAATAATTTTAATGCTTTAAATTTTATCACTTTCATCAGAAGTACGAAATAAGTTTGCTTGCTTCGGGCACACGAACACACCCACGGTCACCCACTAATGCGTCTGTACAATAAACTTCCATAATAAAGATATTATAATACAGAAAACTTGTATTATAACTTACACGCTATTCAATTTTTTTACTAAAAAATCCACTCCCGTATTAATACTGCTCGAGAGCGATTTCGAAATGAATCTCATACGTGCGTTTTGAATTCAGCGTCTATGGGACTTTCTGGTGTAAGAAATAGTTCATACAAGCGGTTCAGTGGCAAACCGTGGAAGCGTGCAAACCTTTATGAATCTGTTGGCTATCCGGGTGCGAGGCGACTATGGGATTTATTAAGACCGAATTTGTGCAGAATTGTATTTTGATAAAATCAATAGATTTTTTTCTGTGATCATTATGTTTTGGGTTGTTATTAAAATAAGGTAATTACTGAAGATTTTACCTTTTATATATTAAAAAACGTTCAATTTCTGGCGTATATTATCATTTTCGTATTTAATTTTTTTTTTTAAATATATAACCTACAACATTATATTCATTAGCCACAGAAGCTTTAATAAATCGGCAAATTGTTTCTTGTTGCTAGGTCGCTAATATATGATGAAAGTCGTTTAGATCTAGGGTAAAATATGAATAATTATGGAAAAGACAGACATAGGATTAATAGACGAGGGAATTTTTTTCTATCTTTTTTTTAACCTCTGATTTAACTCCCAGTGAGATAGGCCACGAACCGCCAATGATTATGATTTGTGACAGTCTTCCTGCTAGCGATAAATCCGAAGTTCAAAGCCAGACGAGGTGCAAACTGTTTTTTTAAGTGATTTTGTAGAACATTTACCCTTTTAATATTGATTCAATACTATAATCTAAAATATTCCTTTACATAATGTAATAACTTTAGCTGAATAATTGAAACACTCAATTTATTCTCGTACCCATTACGTTCATAGAATATGAAACTACGAGTCCTTACATCCGCACAAGATTGAAGAAGCAATCTCATAGCAAACCAATAAACTTACCAAGAGAAA
The DNA here is from genome assembly GCA_022606495.2 of Halesus radiatus. Taxonomy (NCBI): domain Eukaryota; kingdom Metazoa; phylum Arthropoda; class Insecta; order Trichoptera; family Limnephilidae; genus Halesus; species Halesus radiatus. The sequence goes on along the minus strand of JAHDVE020002426.1, from coordinate 17,122 downwards.
ACCAATAAACCAACGACATAAATCTTTTTCTTATATCGTATGAGCAAAGGATCCTTGCCGTTGCATAGTGCCTATATACGAGAATAGTGAAACTGAAGGAACATTTGAAATATTTAATAATAATTTCTTTAAAAGATTGGTACTCACTTTGTGGCATCATTATAAATAAATTAATTTAAAATTATTTTATATTCACCACGTTATTAATATACACATGTCTACATGTTTCGAAAGCGATACTTTCTTCATCAGGAATATATAGAATACTAAAAAATAATAATGTCAAGTATAGACAAAATATAAATATAGAACACAATAATTTAAGAATAGACAAATTATAAACATGAACAAATATTGATTAAAGTATGTAAGTAAATAATCAAAAATGTTAATAAAACATTATTGTAAAACACTGCATAGCAATTTATATTAGAAATTAAAAAAGAAATTATTTTTCCTTAATATTAATATGAAAATAAATTCAAGAAATTGATGACTAATTATTTTAATTAATTTTTCTATTCATATATTATTGTGTTGCACATTTGTCTTTACTTGACATTATTATTTTTTTGTATTCTATATATTTCTGGGGAAGAAAGCATCGCTTTCGAAACATGTAGATATGTGTGTATTAATAAAGTGGTGAATACAAGGTCATTTTTAATTCATTTATTTTGCAATATTTAAAAAATATGTTTTTTTATAAAAGCGACTGTATACAATAACGAAGCGCCTTTGAAGTGATTAATTCATTAAATTGCGCTATATAAAATGGCCAATTTACATCTTGAACAAGTCGTGGCGACGACTACGGCTGCAGTTTTCAGGCACCTTTTAATTCAGATTTGATAGGGTTGAGGAACAAAAGTCGATTGTACGAATTAGGAGCGTAACACGTTCTCAATTGTTAATTCAATAATTTCAGACATTTTACAACGATACGATGTCCCCTAGTTTTAAAAGCATTAGATAAGGCTTGGATGAATGGTGGGATTTTAATTCATGAATTCAGTCGGAAACTCGAGAAAAGATTCAACAAAAATCTGCAGTGACTAACTATCACGTATTTTCTCGCATGGGTGGGTAAAGAGGATGGATCGTCACGCAACTGTTACACGATGTCTTGGCATACACTCCTTGCTTCATTTACATTCATAAATTGTTTCATCTGTACTTAAGATTAATTTTATTAGAATTTTTTTACTGTGATGTGTATACCGCACCCGTGGAAACATGGATACTCATTACGGTGTGGAAACATGAATACTCAGAGCCAGTAAAGGACGTGGATAGACGCCCTCTAAATGTGGTGCTGAATTAAAATTTACATGAATAGCCAGACCCACAAATACATCAATTCTGGAAGAGCTTGGCATCTATAATAAGCCATCAACTGTCTGCCTACAGGGTATCATCAGATTCATTGGGCATGTTGCTCGCCAAACCGAGAACTCCAACCTGGAGAAGCTCATGGTCACTGGCAAAGTGGAAGGCAGGAGAAGCAGAGGAAGGTCACTGATGCGTTGGAATGACAAAATTTTGCAGGAGTCCATATGGTCGGTGTCTGCAGATCTCCACCTAGTGCAGAATCCCGGGAAATGGAGGAGCTTTGTACAGGAGGGAGATTGGAGTGGGGGTCACGATCCTCATCAATGGAGAAGAGACTCGAGAAGAAGAGTCCCAACTGCTCCCATCTGTCCGTAGCCAGTGTATTATGGCATCCTCAATTGGAGTACGCTGTAAGACTAAAGATGGAGAATAATAAGGTACGGAAGTACCTGGACATTCAAATACGAATAAACCATTTCAGCAACGTTTCGAATACGAATGGTGTTCTTTCACCAGGGCGATACTAAGAGTGTCTACTGATATAAACCACGTGTCTTCTCACTAGGAGTTCGATTTTTTTCAGATGTTTTAAAAATTTTAAATATCCCCTAGTTTAATAAATACACGAATAAAAGTATTGCCTTTACCCCACATCGATAATCGAGGTTGGAGCTTTCGACTCGTGAGCCCCAAACATACCGACGAAATAGATTTCAGCAGATGTAAGGCAACATTGAGCTTACTTTGAGCACCCAGACACGCCCACAACACACTTTTATGAATTATATCTTCGATGGGCACAACAAACTCACAAAAATGTAACAATCCTACTAATTTTGTAGCCTCATCTGTCAAATTTTACTCCAAGGCATTAATTACTGCCCCAAAAAACAATAATTCAAATCAATTTACCAGGAGTTACAGTCGATATGTCACCGAGTCTTTCAATATTGTGTTCGCACAAAACCTTTTTTGAAATTGTCCCTTAAATCAAAAAGGCTTTCAACTAGCTGGGGAAGTAAAATATGGCCGTTTCAAAATCAAGCCACCGCAGAATTGACAGGCCCCCAACCCCACTTCGATGGCGCGGGGGAATGAAGAAGAAAATATATTCGCACACAGCCGGTGGGTCGTAATGGCTGATGGGACGTGCCGAAATTTCCTAACCGGGAAGATTGATGTCGGGACATTTTTTATGGGGAATTCCGTGGGAGAAATGAGGAGAAATGGGGAGAAACGGGGAAAGCCAACGCGATTTGAATGACTGGCCGTGGAAATTTATCAAGGATTATTTTTCGGATAGGTATCGGAATTTTCTCATTCAATACATGATGGAATAATAATTTATTAGTTTCAATAAGAAGATTGATGGAGGAATGGATTAGGAGACTCTGAATTTCGCAATTAATACTGAAACCTCAAACGAAAGGCGAACAGAGTTCGGTTGTTGGTATGTAGCAGCATCAATTCTCGAATGATGAATAAAGCAGCATAAACTCTAACGTCATGAAATTTTAAAACTTTTTCCGTTTGAAATTTCCAGTTCAATGTAATTTTAATTTCGTAACGTCATATGCACCATGAGTTTTAAAGCTTTGAAATATTGACAAAAAAACTAAAAATCGCCATATTGTTCGTTTAAGCGATTCAACCACTAGTCATTTACGTAGACAAAAAAGAGCCATCTAGCAAAGATATGCAATAATCATTTTACTATTTTCAAAATAAAAATTCATTTCTGATCGTTTGGTCCGATCCACGATATTTTTTGTCACTAGTCTCAGTAGTTTTATTCACTATCAAAATAACATCCATTAACTGTTTTAAAAAAATCAATAAGTAATCGTTAAATTTACCGCTTCTCAGTATGTTCAAATAATCAAAACAATACAATAGATTTAAATAAATCAATTAAGAAAACTTTATCAGTTAAATACGAGGAAACACATTATAAATGTGAAAACCTCACAGAATTCATAATTTTAATTGTTTTCTGACTAAATCTATTTTATCGGTAATAAATCATTACTATTTTTAAAAACCCGTACGAATTAGAATAGGGTGGGACTAAATTAAGCTTAATAATAACTTGTTGAACTTAATAATAACATTATTTAATTTGATTTAGATTAAATTTAAAAAAAAAGAACACATAAATAAATAAAAAAAAGTTAAATTTACCGCAGAAAAATTGGGCATCTTTAAAGCTACCATTTTGCTTTTCAATATCATTAAAAAGGGCTTACTTATCTGCTAAAAAAATCAATACACACAATAACCTTATCATCATCGTATCTAAATTTGATACCACAATTCTTGAACCCTGAGAATGAAAAAACAAAGTCACCTATAAAGGAAAAGGTATAAGTTTTATTTGATCAGATAAAAGACTGATACTTTATTGATCGATTTAACCTTTCTTTCTGAGGATGGGCAACCTCCCAAGACGCACAGTGGTCCGAATCGCTTTCCGAAACTATCTGGTCAAAAATATTATTGAAAAGGGGGAGATACTGATTTCTTTATTTTTGTTTATAGGATAGGTGGCAATTTTTGACAACATTTATCCAAAGAATCTTGACAAATATCTACAACGCTTTTCCAGCATTTTTTTATATACGCAATTTGGTTGTTCGATTATAGATGTATCAAAATATTTTTCTTATTCTTCTGGTGCTTTCACCAATATGAAGTTTGCTATCATCAGTGCAATCGTCGCTGTGTAGGCTCCAACCTGGAATAACTCTGCGGAAGTACACTCGTACCAGTCAAGTAGATTATGAAGTGATGCGTCTACCACCAATTTTCCCCCAATTTATCATTTCGCACCACCACATCTAAACTGTCACAAGTCAAAGTGGGAAAATGATCTTTGAGGTTTTCCACCTTCACTGTGTATATATTCAGAGACTTAAACGTGAATCAAGATTTTGATATTTTTAACAATTTTAAAATATTAATACTAATGTTATCTAGTATATAAACTCTAAATAACTATACGCTGCGACAGTTAAACAAAATTCAACTAGCAAAACGAATGCGTTTAAAAAGACTTCAAGAAGACAACAAAACGAATGCGTTTAAAAAGACTTCAAGAAGACAACAAAACGAATGCGTTTAAGAAGTCATTTTTCTTGCAGATATTGGAATTTTCTTCTTTTTAGCGCTATTTAAATTTCACAATTCGAGGTCATTCGGTAAAAAGCTTCTATGTTAGTCACCCAGGATTTTCAGGATTATCCATATATCTACATTTCAAAGGCTTCTTACATCCAAGTTAAAGTTCATTTTGGATCCAGCGCCCGATTCCGGTTCCTTTTAAGGATAATTCTTTGTCCTAACCCTTTGGCTTAAGGACTTTTTGCTCAGCTGTGAACAACAAATTCAACGAATGATAGTTTTTAAAAACGTTTAGTTTATTATAATGTTAAGAATTTAAATCACTTTTATGTGACATTTCGAGTTTTTTGGGATAGGTACTATACAAACATCGTATTTTTGTTGATTCGGTTCATTTAATAGGATTCAAATACCACAAATTACCCACTAATAATAACATTTAAAGTCTATACTTACCATAATATTGAGTTTTTTTTTTTCATTTTGTTAAAACTACGCATATTTCGATATTTTTAAAGAATGTCATTCGCTGAATAACAGCTGTCATCCGAGAGAACCGGAACCGCCTCGCAACCGCAATAGGAATTAGTTTTTGGTTTGAAAATTGGATGGCCTAGAAATATCTTAGATGATTAAATTAAATGTTACAAGTAGAACACATTTTTGTGGTGAGTTTTTGTAAAAGCCAAAAAAAGTAGCAGACCTAAAAAACTGTTTTAACTGCAAAATCTCTTACTAACGAACACTTTTTTCCGTTATTGTAGTAAAATTAATATTTTTAGAATATGATATTAAAACATTTTAATAATTATGCCTGAGCTTCACAAAATAAAATAAAACACGTATTTTGGTGTTTTTTTTGTTACGTAAATCGGAACATGCGGCCGGTGTTAAGCGGGAATTTCAACCTTTTGGCCACCTGCATAAGGAGCGCGTGATTTCGTTCGAATTTTAGGAAGTGGATCGCCTTAAGAAAAAAGGCTTTAAATCTAAGGATAAGGAAAATTCCACAGGTTTCTATATCGATGACTTAAAGCCAAGATATCAGTCCTCTATAAAACATTATTCGAGATAAGCAAAAATTAAAAATAAATTAATTAAAAATTACTCTGCAATCACCACTATAGTAATAATAAAGTGGTGATTACAAAGTAATTTTTTAAAAACTCGTTTATTAATAATGACGCCACAAAGTGGATACCAATCTTTTGAAGAAATTATAGAAAATAAAATAAAATATCTTTTGGAAAATTTAATTTTAACGCATGTTAAAAAACGGTGAGTTAAAAATATCATTTCTTTGCACAAAAATCCAAATTTATACTCGTATATTATATAAATTTAAATTCTCCTAGGGTCTAAACTCATTTACGCCAAAAAGTGGAAATACGGTGTCTTGGCTTTAAGCCATCGATAACCTATAAATATTAATAACATTTGAATATGAACTCAAAACAAACACCTTTATTCACCGCGCTTCACACATTTTTAACACTTCATACAGTGAGTTCGACTTATTCAACTCGGCCCCTTATAATTTCAAACCTAAAATCAATAAATAACATTCACACAGTACATATTACTGTGCACAGACTAGATCCCTTCCCTTCCCCCCTCCCTCTCATCATTCCAAACCTCGTAGGCTTGTAACTTTCATTTTTAGTTGAATAATTTAAATACTTAAATGAAAACCTATTACAAGGTTATTTTTAAAATACGTTTACCATACAAAATAATTATTGTTAACTGTTTTCCAAATAAAATAATAAAATAAAATGTGTGTTTGTCTACCTAAATCAGCGATTCTTACCTTTGTGGGTCAGTGGGCTTCCTCGAGTGGGTCATTTGTCCTGAAATTCAAGACGGTGATCGGACGATGCCCCTTGGCAATCGCGCGTCACATTCTATTGGAAACCATGAATCACTCTGTAAACGTTTATTTTTTTGGCCTTAAAAGCCGCATAATATAATCATTATGGTTCAGCCGAGATCCGCCTTCTTGCATTTCTCGTTTTGTTTTTTATGCTTCTGTTTGTACCCTTAAAAACCGCGGAATTTTTTTTTCCCGAATGTAGAGATATACATTATATTAAAACATTTGTCTTAATAATACAACCCTTGCTCACAGACACTACATGTGCGCAGCGCCTCACGCATGCGACAAACTGCCACTACAGACAAAGCAATAACACCACTGAATGGCTAATGAGAAAAGATTTTTAAAAAATTGAAGACCTTTTGAAATAAAATTTGATATTCTTTCTGCATTGCTAATATAGTAGTGTCCTACATATACTGGACCTTTAAATTTATTATTTTGGTTTTTTTCTTATTTTAAATAATGCAAAAGTATAATTGTTTAATTTTTGTGATAAAACGCAACATTGTAGAACACTTATTTTTACACATTACCTTTTTTATTTAATTTTGTAATAATGTATTTGAAATTTCCTTTCAAGTATTGCTTGAATATTCTTGAATATTACGCTTTAAATATTTTATTTTAAAAATATATCATAAGATCACACTTAAATCTTTTTTGTAGATCCAATTACTTACCTCAGAAAATGATGAACCTTATGACCCTATATAAAGTGTACAATAACATTATCGACTGTCCTACCTTACTCCAACTAATAAACTTCAAAATACTACCCAGGATAACTAGATTTAACGACTTATTCCATATTAGCCGGACGCGCACAAATGCTGGTGTCAGGGATCCAATCAGAAGAATGTGCGAGTTATTCAATCAAAATCAAACTTTTATAGATTCCGACATATTCTTTAATACACGCAGTACAGTTTTAAGAAGAAATTGAAAGCCGTTTTCAAATAAACAAAACAAAAACAACAACAAAAACAAACAAACTTCAACGAACAGTGTTTACACATTGTGTTTTTTTTTTAAATTATTTCTTTGTATAACACTATTTTTAATTTAATCATAATTCTTTCCCTTTACATTTTTGTAAATATTATTTGTAAAGTTTATTAAACTTCTGTTACTTTATTTAGACGTTGTGCACTTTTCACATTCTTTCTGTGTAACACAGTCTTGACATTTTTGGGAACAATTAAAAATGGTTTTAAATTAAGTATATATTTCAACCGTTACTTAGGTAAAGACAATATTTTTATCATGCCAGTTACAAACATTTATCAGATTATTGATTTATTTAGAAAAATTCCCGCATGACATTAAATTTCAAATAGATTAGTTGTTTTTAAACGAATCCAAAATTAATTACTGTTTTTCAAAGCAGATGAAGGACTCTATTTAATAATGGACATGTGCAAATAAAATATTAACATTTTGAACACAAACATGGATAAAGTTTTTTTTATAAATGCTTGTGAACTTTGAATACCGCTTCATACGAAACTAAAAAACACATTTTATTAGACAAACGTATTGTAAAGGGTATTGTCACTTTTTTTTCATTTTATATTAAAATTATCACTTTTACTAAATTGGCAAACCTTGACCAATATTTTTCAAATGTTGCTTTGTATTTAATTTTATATGTAATATTGCTATGGTAAACATTTAAATAAAAAGAGAAATTTTAGTGTTTTCTCTTTCTAAAACTGTCTATACCATATGTATAATCATAATGGAAAAAGAGATGGAATGAGTTTCATGAGGACGTGTCATTTGATGACATATATGGCTGAACGTGACTCTACGGCATTTGAAGTTAATTAATTTATTTTTATTTTTTTTTATTATTCATGGAGAAATGTTCAATTACACAAAATACGTAACACTAAATGATATAAAGAAGAGCTATAGAAGTTCCGTGACAAATACTTGAGTGATTTAAAGGTCACTATTAAATTTTTGTAGGTCAATTCAGCTTTATTTATCGCACAACGTCGTTTCCATCATAAACTTTGAAATATCCATGATTTATCCTAAAAAGACAAAGAGTCGTATTATTGCCTACGTATTATTCGGTTGTCTCTAAGAAAGATTTTTTTAAAGGTTTTAAATGGGTTTGGTACAAAAATTAGTACATTGTTTTAATATTCAGTAGATAAGTTTGCCATAGTGTTGCCATAAATATAAATAGGGTATTGAAATAAAACCAGTACTTAGAAAAGGTACAAAGATATTTAGAAATATAGAAATGTTAATACTAGAACAAATATTTTTATGTGAACCGGTTCCAAGTAATGTAATGATTAATTTTCCCTCTGCAATAAGATATTCTCTGTCTTTTCTCATGAAAATATGGCGTAATTGAATAATTCATTTCTTGGTAATCTTGCTTTATGGGGGCAGCCAATATCACTTCCCTTACACTACCCTTTCTTCTTTAATTAAAGTGTCGGGGACCCATGGGTTCGATGACAGCTTTATGTTTCCTACGAGTAGCTCTGGGTGAGTCCAATGCCCCATTTTCAAACAATGAAGCTTTCTGGCTTGCACATTGTTTGCACTTTGAGTTCACTCTCTCAAATAGTTCATTTGACAAAGATTATTTCGTGTATATGTGGTACAAAAAATTCATTACAAGGACATCACATTCGACTGATCCAATTAAGAAGCCAATAACTCATTTTATTTAATTTTGCAGGATAACCATTTCAATGTTTAACATGGATTCATATTCTAAGTTTTTTTATTTTTTTATTAGCGACTATATATACATATGTGAACATACAAAATATGGTACTTGTAAAAATGTGTAAAAAATAAATTTTAAAGGGTTTTTTTTTCATAGTCCTCCTTATTAGGGAGTCCCGTCCCGTGCTGAGGCTAACTAGAGTCATTTGATTTGATGTCATATAATTAGAGAAGTCTTCGTCGTTTTTAACATTTTTTAAGTTATTTTATTGACCTCTTTCAGCTAGAGAATTAATTTTTAACTTTTATTGAATATGTGTGTGTTTAGAATGTATTTTAAAAATTATTTACTACTAGCTGGTGTGTACCCGGCCTTGCACGGAATTATTATTTTTTTGGGAATAAAGTTATAAAGTTGTGAGTTCTTGTTTGTCGTTTGGGTGCCATAATTAATTTTACAGCGAAACTAATGCCTCGTGACTACTATTACTATCTCTTAACAAATAAAAAATAAATGTTCATTTGTAATTCATTACCTAATTGTGTTTTTGATTTTGAAAATATTCTACCCAAACAAACCTACTTCCTTTGAACATGTAATCTGTTGCTAACCAGAGTGGTATATCTATGGGCTAACCTCAATACAACATGGCGGGTTCATTGTTTTCATAATAATTTAGAAACGTTATAGCAACAGTTTTAAATATTGGATTTCATTCAAACTACTCTCTAAGCCCTCCCGGTACTATTAAGAACAAACTCTGCTATTTTCAGCGAAACCGGCCGAGTTATTTTCGACAAAATCGAGGACAGACAAACAAACATTGGTGCATACTGATTTGACTCGCATAATGGAAGTAAATCGAAAAGATATTTTTTTTTTGAGTTAATGCTGTCTTCTTTAGAGCAGTCGAATTAATAGCTGACGTGTGGTGATATCAATGTACTGAATATAATGCTGCGTGTCTTTGTTAACATTATTTCTTACTCCATCAGAAAATGGCAGATATAAGTACAAACAGTATGCTTCAACGTAGTGACGTTAAGTGATGAAAGCAACCAACAGAATTTACGAAAAGTTTTTTTAAATTTTGCTTTTAATTTCACAAATAATGTAACTCAAAAACAATGTTGCTCACACTGTACGAGTACAAGCCATCGCGCTTTTTCCCGCTGCCATAACTGACAGGTTTCAAATCGTTAAACTCCATGACAGATTCATTACGCGGGAATATTTTTACATTTTTAAAGGGAACTCCGAGGGAGAAATTGTTAGAGCTAACGCGAATTGAATGACTGACCGTAAAAAATAAAATTATTAATATTTATGCTACTGTAAAAGTCCGAAAAATTGGTAAAACCAAGGATTTACTGGTAAATTTCTGCGTTTACCACCAAAAATTGGTAAACGTCCGAAAGTAGGTACTCTGAGCTTGTCTGCAGGATCTACAGAGCAAATAATACATAGATATGCCTTAATGCAAAAGGGGGAATTTTATATATCATCACTGCATACTCCTTAAGCGACTCGGCATTATTGTTAGTGAAAACATTTTATGTGGCAGATTTACACTCAAGACGCCTGCAAATATAAATAGATCGACTTTGGTTATACAGGCGCATATCCTCTTTGCATACTTACTTTACTAATGAGGACATACAGCAGAAATAATCCCTCAGGGGATAAATTATCGGAGGGGGGCCAACTGTCGAGGGAACAACTGTCGGGTCACCCAATAGTCAATATACTTATATCTGCAGTCGTCTTGAGTGGAAATCCGCCTAATTATTAAAATAAGTTTATATTTTTATAGCACTAAATTGTTTCTTTAATGTTCTTTTCTATAGTCTTTATTTTATCTCTTAATTTTTTTCATGTATAGCCGTGATATTGAAATCATTTAAAAAATTTCATATCTCTCTTACCCTAATGTCACCTAACCTTACCTAACCTTACCTAACCTTACCTAATCTAACATAATCTAATAATAATAATAAGAGTTGATTTCTATAGCCCAGTTTTGTGAAGGTTCACCTCAAGTGCGCTTTATATTAACTAACCTAACCCAATATAATTGTAAAATAACAGATGTACTACATAGTGTATCTGTTATTATAGTATATATATATGCAAATTAAAACTATGACATAAAATATTCATGAGCAGCAGACTCAGCACAATTTAGAATAAACTATGGGTATAAATAATCAAATGTAGAGTACAAATATCAAAAGAGCTAGAAAATCTGCACAAAATAACCTAACCTAATTTAATTAGAAAACAACATATATATTACATGCATGTTAATTAAAAACCTAACCTATCCTATCCTAATAATATGACCTTATCTCATCTAACCGAAACATTTACAATAATTTTACGAAATTTCAGTAGTTTGTAATAGTTTGAAAAAATCTGCACACTTTATTTCAGACTATCGCCAAATGGTGTGGGTAAATCCCAGGATTTTCCGGAGAAAAAAAAAGAGATTTTTTAACATATCGATAATCAGACTTTTACAGTAACATTATACATTAATATCCGGCCTTTTTCGTAAAATTATGAATAGTTTCGTATTTTCTATTATGATGGATATCCGTTACTTAGTTGTCTAGACATTTATTGAATTTCCTTTATATGTATTACAGCAAAGAGAGAGATTACGCAATTTTTCAGGAAAGATCGTTTATCAGCATTAGACCCGCGTTGTATGAAAATTATTTCGACAGAGAACATGATTTTTCTTTTAAGGTATTTTTACATGAAGCCGAAAATGTTACTTTAAATCGTCCGGATTGTGAATGTTTCAAAGTTGACTGTTTTTCGTCATACATATATATATATATATGTATATATATATATATATTTAACGCTTTTTCGATGTTCAGAAAAGTGCTTTAGATTTTAACGTATCTATATTTAAAATCAATCTTTATTATTTTCTTAGTGGAAAAAATGTACGAACTTTAAGGCTCATGTTATTTTTGTACATCCCACAGCCCGATTCCGGTTCTTTTTAGGAAAATACATTTCCTTATACTTAGGCTTAAAGACTTTTTGCTAAACTGCGATTCCGGTTCTCTCGGATGACAGCTATCATTCAGCGAATGACATTCTTTGAAAATATCAATTTTTGCGTAGCTTTAATACAATATTACCGTAAGTGTTGTCTTTAAACATTATTGGTGAGTTATTTGTCGCATATTAATGATGCTCTTAAATGAAACGAATTAACGAAATTGCGATGTTTGTAAAGTACCTGTGCCAACAGCGCAAAATGTCACAAAAAAGTGATTTAAATTTTAAAAATTAAAGTAAACTAAAAGAGTTAATTAAGTTTTAATAAACTACAAATGATAAATATATTTGATGTACCTATAATCTTTAATAATACTGTGATAATTAAATAACAAGCACCTTTAAAAAATTGTATTGACATGTAATAGGAATCGTAGTTAAGCAAAATATCTTTAACCCACGCTAAGGAAAAGGCGTTTGAAAATTTGGCAATACAATAACGTATTACGTCATCTGTGGAGTGATAGCGAAATTAACAAAATTCTATTGCATTTGGACGTTGGATGCTTTTAGCATATAAAAATCTTAGCATATCTATAGGAAAATATGAAAAAGTCGATTTTGGCAATTTGTGGGTTGGACGCTTTCTGCATTACTACGTCTAATTCACACTCTAACTTGGAAAACTACACACAGCTTATGGTAACATTGCAATACGAGTACATGCCCCTGAGCTTAAATGAATAAACATTTTTTTATTACCAAAATATTGTAAGAATACAAAAAAACTTCATTAAAATCATTTCAAATCAATTTACAGACATGATGCGTAACTCCGCTGTTTGGGATAGTACCTTATTTCTCTTCTTTTATCAAAATTGAATAACGTATCATATTAATAACGCGTCCGGTGAACTAGCATTTTCCACAAAATAAATTTAATTTCTTATTTATTGCGTTCAAGTTTAATTTGTAGAACTCCGTTTTTATTTACAGTTTTTTAAATTTAAAAACTAACTATTTTCAATTTAAAAAACGGTTTGAATACATACAATTAAACCGTTTTTTTAATTAATAATGATAGACAAAAATAATTGTTATTATTTAAACACCATAGGTGTTCCTTAACTCTAATACTGAAATTTCTACAAGTCTTTCCGATGTAAAAATAGTTGTAATCGTTACAAATTAATATAAAATAACATAAATTAATATCAAGTAAAATTAATTATTAATTATACTCGACATCATTATTTTTTAGTATTCTATATATTCCTGGTGAAGAAAGCATCGCTTTCGAAACATGTTGATATGTGTATATTAATAAAGTGATGAATACAAAGTAATTTTTAATTGATTTATAAATTTAATTACATTAATACTTTAACTAAAACCAATTACCAGTGAACATGCAGCCATATTTTATATTAAATATGAGTACAATATATCAGACTGCACAGATGTAATCTCTCTTTAATCTAAATCCTCCGTTTAATCAAGCCTGCATTCATATTTCACATAACACTCTCCTACATATACATTTAACATGTCCGTCATTCGATACTACATAATATATGTATACGAGTATGTCAATATAAGGGTGGGCCGTCAGTGTATGGAGAATTATCTATTTTCTCTCAGGAGCCTAAAAAGTTTATTATTATTATGTATTATTATTTTTTTTTATATATTTCATATGAAGCGGTAAGTTGGTAATGTGTTGGGTTCTCGGAATTTGCCCAGCACCTCTTAAAAAACAGACCACACATTGAATAAAAATACAGGCACTAGTTTATTGCATAAAAATGGAATAGGCATTAGACTAGATAACTTAAGCTTTAGAAATAAGGTAAAAACACTAATAGTGGACTTATTAATAATCAAATAAATTTAAATAATAGTCCGATTCTTAAAATATTCCCAATTAACAATGTACACGCCCTTCCCGGTTCGGTACCTGCTCCCCTCCCACCCTTGGCCCTTCACTGGCCCGTTTTTATCAATCTATAGTATCTTAGTTCAGAGTTTAGTAATATACTGCCCTGAAGAAGCTACGGTCGTGGCGTAATCCGATCGGCAAAAGTATATAACAAATAAAATTGATGTAAACAAAGTTATTGTTTTATTTTTTCATGTTTTATTGTTTAGGATTGAGGCTGTAACCGGAGATTTAAAATTTTCGATTCGATTGTTTGATACTTTACCAAGATTGGAGCATGTAATAAATAAAGCTTTTTTTTGGGATAAGTGTTTGAATTGATGACAACAAAAAAATTACGTATTATTCAAGTTTCACAAATGTAACGACAGGATTGTGACAAACAATAGTTTTCTCACATATCATCTACGTCTTTCCTCAAAATATATAATTCGCCGGCTACTATCAAAAGTCAAAACAGTGTCTTATTGAACTAAAAAACAAAAACAAAAAATTTCTTTTAAAGAATTTTTAGGTATGTTGCAGGGGATGTTATTAAATAATTATTTTAATTTTTGTACTATTTATAATGCGCCGCTTTTGTAAGATATCACGTGCCGCCAATTTTATTAAAACAGCAAATAAGTCAAAAGTGTCGACTTGTTTACAAAAATCGAATATTTTCGAGTATTTAATTCGACCCTTTTTATAAATGTTTTATAATTTGTTTACCACAGTCAGTATCAAGCGAAACAAACGTGGACCGTAGTGAACTAGATTGGTGCCAAAGTGGATGTCACGTGACCTTTTCTTCCAGCCGTCGAAATCGTACTTAGGGAAAGTCTATTAATTCTGATGTCACTGATATTTACATATTTCAAAGTTTAAAAATTTTTGCAAGGGAATTGATCGAAATCGTTTTTTTGCCTCAATATTTATTGAACACGTGGAAAAACAATAAGATTTTAAAACTTACAGTTGATTTGTCATTGTTTGAATGCGTTTTTTGAGACCCATAACAAATCTAATAAAGGTTTGGCGGCCGCCCTAGTGGACATACCTGCAGGTGCAGCTATGTTTAACAGTCACAGCTATATACTCGTACATTTTATAATATGTTATGTGTATTCGGTAGGCACATACACATATGAGTATAATGATAGAATGTATGCGAGCTGAATGCATCCCTAATTGGCTTGGTTCTGATATATGGGATCTTGTTGCTAACTTGGAAATGAACACTGTGAAATAATGAATATTTTACTAATTATTACCAGTAGCAGCTAGCTTCCAATTGAAAGCGGTCGATCAATAAAATACGGAAAGAAATTTGTATAAAACAATTCTATCTGTATCTCTATATATAAAATGAATATTTGTCTGTCTGTCCTCGATTTTGTCGAAAATTACTAGACAAATTTCGCTGAAAATGGCAGTTTGTTTATATTAGTGCTGAGAAGGTTTAGAGAGTAGTTTTAATGAAATCCAATATGTAAAACTGTGCTATAACGTTTTAAAATTAGTATGAAAAACATTGAACCCGCAATGTTGTATTAAGGTTAGCCCATAGACATACCACCCTAGTTGGTCACGTATTACTTATTCAAAAGAAGTGGGTTTGTTAGGCAGACTGTTTTCAAAATAGAAAACACAAATAGGTACCTACTTAAGAACTTTATTTATGTATTTATTTATTTGTAAGAAACAAACAGCTTTTAATACAAATTTATATACAAAGGAAGTTTAACAAAGGGTAAGCCAACAAAATTTATTGCGATAACAGTGGTTAAGTACAGGTGTTTTATTAGAAAAACAATATCAGAAGGAAGAGGGGAGAGGAAGAGGAAGGATAAAATCGGACAGGAGATTATTATTTAGATATGTTTTGAAAAAATAAATGTTTGGAATGAAATAAAATTTTCTAAATAATGTTTTTTTTATTTCCTTGTTTAGCGATAGTAATATTCGTCACAAGGCATTACTTTAGCTGTCAAATCGCATGTGCCGTGCACACATCAGCTAGTATTTTATAATTATGCTACAAAGTGAGTAAGTGACTTTTACGAAAATAATTTGTGAAATTAAAAGTTGGAAAACCGTTTTTTTTAAAGGGAAATCTTCACGAAACGCACACATTTCTTCAGTGAGACACGTGTATATCTTGTACATATGTGTGCCTACAAAAGTCAGTCATAGTACATTCTTCCAACAAAATACGTCATTCCAAAATTGGTGACTCAAAGGGATCATTTATCTGAACGTCAATGTCAAGATTTTATTGAAGAAAATAAGTATGTTATTGAATTTTACGATTCAGTAAACTTTGATTAGGCATAAAATTCCCTTATTCTCGTATACCATAGTGTGAATATTCCTGTCGAAAAGGAAAACGATGTGTATTCTATCCACACACCTGTTATGTAACTCTCAACGTATCAATCAATGTCTGAAAGGTTGAGAAAACTGGATAAATATTTTAACTATTCCAACTTTAGAAAACAGACGGAAAAGTAACGACCTAACCTCTTGAAATTATTTAATTGTAAATTTGATCTCTCTGAACTCCTGCATTCAATCAACCTGTACATACCTAAACGAACTTCAAGACAAACATTAACATTTTACATACGTATATGCCGTTCCAACTACAGTTTGCATTCCCCAATTCAACGCTTACACGGTCTTGGTAACAAATCCTTAAATGATTTGGGGATGTATTCAACAATAATCTAAACTTGGCAAACGAATTATTTCTACCTAGTTTATAAATTATTGTTAACCATAATTTTTTTTGCATTATTAACTTATTTACATATTAAATACAGTGGCTTTAAACATAGTAATTGTTCTTAGTTTAATAAATATGACTCCACAAAGTGATTTTATATCTTTTGAAGAAATAATTTATTTTTGATTATTTGTATTTTTCATTATAATTTTTCTTTGTTTAACCTTTTTTTAGTTCAATTTAGTATGTGATTGCGCCTCTATGTTAGAAATTATTCACTATCGAAGCAACCAAATAACGGTCAAGGAATCTTAGATAATGCAAGTCATTGTGCTTTTATATGCTTTTCATATGTCAACGTTACAAATAACATCAATTACCTAATTCTTTCTTCGTTTTTCACGACATTCTTAGTAAATAACGGCCTTCATT
>JAHDVE020002425.1:0-40399 GCA_022606495.2 Halesus radiatus | reverse complement strand
GAATAAACGAGCGCACAAGTTATTACATCTTAGATATTTGTCGCAACATTTAATTTCTCTTTATGTTTCATTGTTTTTCTTAGGGTAGGCACAGCTTTTATGCCTTTGTGGACTGCACACCACTGCTAAATAGCCGCTAGGTTCTCATACATAACCATCATCAACCCTTTCTTTTCTCATTTTTCCCAATTTTTATTTATTTACAGTATTATTTATTATTTATAAATATTATTTATTTATAGATTAAGTATTTTAAATAAATCCATATTTTTTAAATTATTGCACAGCAAAGTGACTAAATTCCATTGAACATTTTTAACATTATACCTTTTTTACATGTACCATATGACCGTCACATAGCGTCCATAGTCTCACCGTCTGGAGCCAGTGAGACCATGGCATTCCATTGGGGAATGTTGTGAGGCTGAAGGTATTGGGGAGGGGAAGGAGAAGAAGAAGATGAAGGTGGGTAAATACCTGGCTATTCAGGTCTGGTTACCAAACATGGCTAAAAGCCATTTCAAGCAACGTTTCAATTCCGAATGGTGGTCTTTCACCAGGGCGATACTGAGAGTATCTTCCATTCTGGAACGTGCGAAAATATACTGTATATTATTTAAAAAATAATTAATTGTGAAACAGCACAAATAAATTTACTTGCGCACGGCGGGATTTAAACCCGCCACCTTCGGATTTGTAGTCGAGAGTCTTACCCATCGACCATGATGGCCGTCATTGCGCACACATGTACGTTTTTTGCGTAAAATATAGTCAACATTTAAATATGACATGTGTGTCATTTTGCATACTTAGTTCCTGCTGGTGACACGTTATAGTAGGACGGTCAGAGCCGCGATTGGTAGCTGGAGCTTGCACGTATTGATTTCTTGCAATAAATTAATGATTTTTCATATTATTTGTATTTTTATATGAGTAAGGCAGAGTAGGCAGTGCTTATGTTCCTATATGGAATGCACGCCTCTGGGGGCGGGGAACCTTTTTGGCATCAGTGGTGTACTGTATCGTGGAACTACTGGGGGTCTACTAAGGCAGTGGTCCCCAACCCCCGGCCGAGAAGAAGGGCCTGCTTAATAAAATTGTCAACAAACCAGGCGAATCTAGCATGCTTGCGAAAGAAGATCAACTGCTGGATATTGCAAATGCCGGCAGCCTTAAAACTACGTTCGAGACAACAACTCTGCCGGTGTTCTGGATTAAAGTCATGGCGGAATAACCCCCCCCCCCCCGGCGGGCCGCGGTAAAATTATCAAACATTGACCGGTCCGCGGGGAAAATAAGGTTGACGACCACTGTACTAAGGGACTACTGCGGACGGGTGTACCAAACTATTTCGAACCATTTTGAACCACTATCAATGCACAGATACATTTAAACATGCGCTCTTAAAAATGATTTGCTTACACATGTACACTATGTAGATATATCCCATCTAGGGTATTCTACGAACAGAGTTTTTTTTAATGTTTATGTAAAAGATTTAAAATTTTTTGAGCCTATAATGTAGGCATCACTAAACGATGCCATAGTTTGCGAGGAAGCAAAACTGAAAGTCTAGCTGAAAGATCTCTTAACAAATATAGAAAATTGCTAGATCCACCGCAGATTGTTCGGAACTCCTACAACGGATACAATTACAATTTCCTAATAGACTAACCAGATCTGACCAAATTCATAGCCTCCCTCGATGCAACACTAATTCTAAGCAAAACTCCTTCATCTACCGGGCTATTGTATATAATACCTGGACTTTGACTTTACTAATGTAGTTTTAGACGTTCCTCCGCACTCGTAGTGGAACTGTTTACCGCAGGCGTAGTACGTAACGCCATCGGTAATTATGAGTTGGCATTTGTAGCAGGTCATATTGAAAATAAAGGCATGCTGTTTTGTAAAGACGCATATTATAAACTGTTCATATTTTACAACGTCATAGTAATTATAATTCTGCTGCCTTTATTACCCACCTATTGCGCTGAAACTAGCTACTTCAATAGTATCTACCTTCTCACTTCTTCTATACTTATGTTATTATATTATGCACTAAACTACTTCTTATACTCTTTTGTACAACCTGCTGTTATAATGAATGTAACCACAGGATAAACTATTATTCATTGTGATAATTACGCTGTAACTACATACTGTTATATTGTATCTACTTACTTCTTTTACACCTATTTATTATTTTATGCGTACATTATTGTATTCCCTTGTAAAACTATGTGACAAATGTTTCAACATGTAAAAGCCTTCTAGGCGTGAATAAATAAATAAATAAAAAGGTTGAAGGCTTCTGGATAGTTAGTTAGACGGTAGCGATGCGCGCCGGCGCGTGTAGAGGTAGATATGAGTATGCTAGAACCAGGCACTGCACTATGTAGGTAGTATTGATATATGGCAAATATGGCACTAGGCAAAAGAGCACTATTAGATTTTTAAAATCGGATTTTAAGAGTGATCCAATAGATGATTTTAGAGTCAAAATTCGAGTAGTTACGTTAAGTTAAAAGTATGTAATCTGTAGTTTTAACTGTCGAATAATAATACTTTTGAGGATCAGACAAGAATACGTGTCACACTTGACTGATTGATTATTTAAACTATGCCAAAAGCCTGAAATATCAGATAAAAGCACAGAGCAAACAATAAATAGAGATACTCTAACACGCAAGGGGAATAAACCAAAATAAGAGGAGTGGGGGGCGAGCTATGCGTAATATTTGAAAACGTTATTAAACTTAGGCTCACAAAATATCTTTTCTCCAATATCTTACTCACATCTCACCAGTATGGATTCAGAAAACACTAAACTAAATGTGCTTCCTTTGACTTTGCATATTCTCTCCAAAAGTATGTAGATCAGGGCAAACATGCTGCAGGTTTATTCATAGATTTAAAGAAGGCTTTCATATGGTAGATCATGCGATCTTACTAAAGAAACTGGAACACCTAGACATAGTACGTACTCCCTTAAAGTTATTACGTAGTTACCTCTCTGACAGACGGTGTCAGACTTTTGTTGGAAAGGGGTCAAGCAGTATGGGAACGACAACCTGACTGCTTGTGAATGTGAACGACTAAATAAAACGTCAGACCGAGATGGCTGTATGAGGCGAGATAGCTTGTTCGTCGGACATGTGCAGAACGCGTTAGCTCTGAGAGTCCTGAATCCTGAAAACCAGATTTAACCAGTCAGTTAGCAACTCTCGCCCCGATAACACCTCTGCTCCCTCGACTGCTCCACCCGCTACAACTTCTGCTTTACTCGCCTTGTTTCTTTCTGACCACTGCTGACCCTGGACCCCTTCGGACTACTGCCTCTCAATGGACCTAGATCAAGCATCGTCACACAGACACGGCCTCGAGGTCGAATCATAATTCTGCATAAATTGGGTTTATGTGCCAAATTATCGTCGTCAGTGTCTTTGCCCCCCTTGCAAGGGATCGACACAGGTTGTGCTTTCTTCCCTCCCAGCCCTCTTCGCAGATCGGGATCAGCTGCCCCTACAGTTTGCCTGTGTTCCATTTAGTCTGGTACAGCATTTTTCAAGATTTAATATAAATATTATAATAATTTATTTTTTCTTTTAGTTAAAATACATTTCTTTTTCTATTTACATAAATAAATGACAACAAACACACTTATTAGAAACACTAGATCTCAGAATCAAAAACACAAGTCAAGATATGTTATTTTGCTATTAAAAAAATAAGATGATCTAACATGTTTATAATAACAAATAAAAAGGCTAATAAGACAATTCAGGATGTTTTTCATAGTCTCCCCCACTAGGGGTTCCTGCTCCGGGGCGTACTAGGTTATATTTAAAAACTGATTGTTTTATGCTCCTACGACGTTCTTTTTAAAATGCTGGATAACTCCTCTTCTTTGATTTTTTTGTGCCAGATTTTGATTTGGTTTTTGAAATCATTTGAATATTATTTTTTAATTGATGGTGAAAGTGAATTATAGAGCTTAGCGGAGTGATATTAATAGTTCCTTTGTCCAAAAGCAGTTTTAAATTTGGGTAGATTCATAATGTCAATCTGGGTAGGTCTTTTGTTGTGAAAATAAGGTTTCTTTGGTTTTTAGATTTATTTTTAGATAACCAAATTTCATCCGTTTTATTTGGCATGGACTTATAATGTTAGTTTCAATATAGCATGCAACTCCTGTGTTTTTGTTGTTGTTGTTAAATTCATGTAATCAAATATTTGTAAGTAAATTTCTTCTTCAATAAATGCGAATATACTTTGTGGCATCATTTTAAATTGTAAAAATTAAAAATATTTTATTTAAGCCACCATTTTAATAAAATGTTTTTTTTTTACAGTCACTCCACACAGGAGACCCCGAGGGAAATAATTTCCCTCAGGGCCTATACCATCTTTGGGGATGCTATGTGGAGGGTCTTTTAGAGGATAGGAAGGAGTGAACTTGGGTCTTGAAGAGACCCATGTTATAGGATGGAGGAAACACAGTGGCCGGCAGATAATTCCATAGCCGAGCTGTTGAACACAAGAA
Organism: Halesus radiatus; assembly: GCA_022606495.2. Lineage (NCBI taxonomy): Eukaryota > Metazoa > Arthropoda > Insecta > Trichoptera > Limnephilidae > Halesus > Halesus radiatus. The sequence continues at coordinate 35,853 of JAHDVE020002425.1, read as the reverse complement.
CGAATCGTAGAAGCGACCCGTTCTCACGTGACAAATGTCAACCGTTCCCATTCAGCATTCCCAGCATTCCCACCATTCCCACAGCATTCCCACCTGGAGTCTGTGCTCCAAAGATTGCAACCCATTTGTTAAGATAGGCGAATCTATCAAACGGACCGCCCGTTTCTGCACAGAGTCAAGGGTTTTTTTCAGATATTTTGGGACTCCCGACCAGAGGTGGCTGCCAAATTCTGCAGTGGGGCGTACTTGCGATTTGTACAGGGTCAGCAGTTGTGTACTATTAATTTTGTGAAAGGTTTCTTGAAATACTTACTGATTTTTAATGTTTTTATGTAAATAAATAAAAAATATATTTAAAAAATGTAATTTTTTTTTACTTCAAATAAGGTCAGGAATCACTGGTCAAAGCAAGTCATATACCTCTCTCAACACCCTGTATATTATCGTTGAACTAAGCTCCCGCTGATAAGCAGTGGCGTGCATTGATCTATGACCAAAGGTAGGCTGTGTGTAGTTTTTCAAAATTTGGGTATGAATTGTGCGTAAAATATTTGAAATGGCTATTTTATTATCATTTTCCGCTGATTGTTGTGGCCAACTAAATAAATAGGCGCAGGTACTAATTTCGTACCAAATTCATGGAAAAATACGTTTTGATATACTATGTCGTATTTAAAAAATTATTTTTATGACTCATTTTTCTTAGAATAGGCACATCTTTTTAGCCTTTATGGATTGTACGCCACTGCCGACAACAGTAGCTAAGGGGGTACAAATTCCCATTACTTGAAAATAATATCTATATATACAATATATAAAAATCAAACTTGGCATGTTTTATTTAGGTTAGCCCACAGATTACATTTTTTATTTATTTATTTATTACAAAAAAAAACTTTAAAATTATAACATAATACATGATATACATGATTTTTTTTTTCTTATTATTATTCTACTCTCCATAAGTTGAGCTCCAGTAGCTCGTGGTTATGGGAGGAGTATTTACAAACATAAGATAACATGAATACATAGTTAGAGTAGGTGATATGAAATTAAAATTAAAAACTTATTAAATAATTACAAACGTAAATCAACAAAACACTTTTAGACTAATAATAATAATTAACCAAATAGTAATTTATACGCTAGATAGTACATTATTAGGGGTACAATATATCATTATCTAAGTTCAGGGAATTAATTTGCTTTTTAAAAATTGTTCATATTTCAAAGTGTCAGTTATACTAATTTTGTTTTTAGATAATAATATATTGAACCATCTTATACCTAAATACAAATAGTGGTGCTGAGCCGTGGTCGTTCTTAATATTGGGATGGCTATTAAACAATTAGTTTTAAATCTATTGCTTATACTGTCAGTTGAGTGAATTTTATTGATGAAAAATTCTTTGTAAATTTGATATAAGGCGTTTCTTTTATACAGTTCGGTAATAGATGCTACATTGAATTTCCGAAATATCTCTATAGTAGGAAAGTCGTATGGTTTTTTAATGATGATTTTAATTATTATTTTTTGAATTGTTATTATTGGCTATAGTGAGGCTTTATAGGCCCCTCCCCACCCAGTAATGCCATACTGCAATAGGGACTAAATTAATGCATAATATACCATTTTAATTGTTTTCTTGTTTAATATGTTACGTATGTTATAGAATACATATATAAGTTTTCTTACTCGTTCAACGGTGAGTTTGATATGGTCTTTCCATTTAACATTTTTATCTATTATGATTCCAAGATATTTGATATTAGATTTAGCACAGTCCGTATTACATGTAATATCATTTATACATTTTTTAGAGTGAATGGTTATGTTAATTAAATTTGTTGGTACTTCTTCTTGTAGAGAGAAGGGAATAAAATATGTTTTTTTCTGTGTTGAGCGATAATAGGTTGTTATCATTCTTTGATAATATTTATGTCGTGATTTTTCAGCAATGGTAATCTCATTCGATGTCTTTTTTTCGATAATTATTGCAGTGTCATCAGCAAAATATATAATTTTACCATGAATGGATAATTTAAACATTTGATTGACATAAATTATAAATAAAATCGGTCCGATGACAGTCCCTTGGGGGATACCAAAATCCAAAATTTCAGCTTCACTTAATGAGTTGTTTAATTTGACTTTTTGGCCTCTTTGAGTTAGATAGCTTTGAAACCAATACCTAACCTTGCCAATAATGCCGATATCATTTAATTTGTTTATTAGTTTTGTATGTGAGATACTATCGAATGCCTTACGTAAATCTATGAAAATGCCTACGCATTTTTTTTTATTAAAAATGGTATATAGTTGAAGTTAGTTCTGCAATGGCGTCCTGAGAACGTCATTTCTCTCTAAATCCAAATTGGCTCGGACTAAGTATTTTGTTTTATTTTTTTTCAATGAGTGCTTTTGACGACCTTTTCAAAAATTTTTGCAACATTTGATACGAGAGATATAGGTCGATAATTTATTATGTTGTTAGGGCTGCCAGATTTAAAAACTGGAGTTACGATAGATTTTTTATAAACCGATGGGAATATTCCACTATTCAAACTTAAATTTATAATCTGGGCAATTGGAGTGCTTAGTAATTTATTATACTGTTTCAGTAGTTCTACTGTGACTCCATCAAATCCTGGTGCAGATCCACTTTTTAAATCATTAATAATATTTTCAATATCATTTATTGTTACCGGTTGGAATACAGACAGATTATTTTTTTAGGACAGTCTTTCTCGAAATGATCTATTTTATATTTTTCATCGATCTGTATTGCTAAATTTTGTCCGACGCTAGCGAAATATTTATTAAAGGCATTAGCACATTTTTTCGGTTCCCTTATGGCGTCTATAAAATTATTTTCAATACAAATTTTTGGGATGAGAGCCTTTTTCTTTTTTTTTTATTACTTATTTCATTTACTGTTTTCCAAATGTGTTTTACATTTTGATTAGCCATTTCAATTTCCTTTTTGTAAAAGTTTTCTTTGGTTATTTTTATTAAAGAGGTTAATTTGTTCCTAAATTTATTGTAAAAAGAGATAATTTTTTATCGTAGGGAAATTTTTTAGTCAGGCGATATAATTCTTCTCTTTTTCTAATAGACACGACTAAACCATGTGAGATCCATGGTTTAATTTTTTTGAATTTAGCATTTACTTTTATATTTTTAATATCAGTTGATGCCTTAATATGATTACAAAGAATATTATCAAAAACAATTGCGCTTGTTTCAGTGCATGTTGATTGTAATATCAAATATCAAAATCAAATAAAAATAATATATGCCAAATTTTAAATAAACAATTAGATTTAACCCAAAGTCCGATTTTAAGGATGTTCCCTTTCTTCCCCTCCCCTCCCCCTACCTCTCTATCTACGGTACTAACCCCCCCCCCTTCTGTTGTTCTTCTGCACAGTGGAGGCATCTGGAACTTTGCATTATTTCCAGGCATCTTAGTGATGTATGACCGTAACTAAGGCAATGGTAGCATTGCATCAGCGGGATCGCAGTCTTCTACGTGTGCTCTTGTATATCCGATATTGATCCTGTAACATCTCCTGCTATTGTTCGACTTTATCTCAGTATTCGTGGGTGAGTCTGATGGATGAAGTGCGGGAAAGTTGTGATACAGTAAATAAAACCCTAAGGTAGGAAAACGTAGTCTTTATTGACTATACAACCCCAATTATCATGGTAGAGGAAGAGAAGAGTGAAGAGTAGGACTAAGTTAAAAAATAACGGATTAAAAGGATAAATGATGGCTCTTGTGGTCAGAATCTTCTCCTCCGGCTTCAGGCAAGGCCGCTCCAGCCCTGATGTTCACCGATTCCCACGGTCCATCATGCGAAGTCCATGATGACTCGTCGGAAGCGCCATCTGCCACAGCTTCTTCCGTGAGGTTCAGGCAATATGATGTATGAATGCCACCTTACCCTGTGTGGTCCTCGATGCAGCAGCTACCCCTCGTGTCCGCACATTAATCCGCCGGGATTCCTCTCCAAAGCACAAGGCACGCGCGGTTAGGTTTCATCACCCACCATTTGGCCATCATTAAACAAAAAACATACCCACTTCGGGTAATTAATTAGACACTCTCCGGCATCAAACGAAACAGTCACTTAACCTAACTCCTCCCAAAAAACCACGTTGAGCTCCCCGCCCGTGTCAAGTTATGCCTAACGCCATCTTGCCCAGGCGCCTCTGACGGATCTCCCATCCATCGACACCTCATGAAATTCTATCATAGACAATTGTACTGTAGCATCCACATCAGGGACAACAATTATGTTACATTACAATTCTATCACAGACAATTGTACTGTAGCATCCACATCAGGGACAACAATTATGTTACAATCCTTTCTTTCGATATTATTATTTTCCTTAGTTTAGGTGTTGTTTGAATGATGAAATTCGACAATTTATCAGTTTTTTTGTTCTTCAGCTTTTTTTTACTATAATTGCGTCATTATCAGTTTCCGAATTCATGGCATATTTTAGGTCTTCATTTTGATTTATTAAATCAAATAAGAGGTCTTCTTCCTTGTAGCCGGCATCAACCCCCTTGATGATAATGCAAGGCTTCTTTTTCTTGACTTCATTAGCGTATATTCAAATATCCGGGTAATTATTAATTTCGTTTTTTATTTTTTCGATATCGTTTTGCTTCTCACATGTTAGTATTATTTTGTTCTGGTATGTTTTTTTTAATCCCGAGATTCCAATACCTAGTTTAGATACTTTTATTTTATCTTTTATTATTTTTTCGATTTGCTCTGCAGGCTTATCTTCTTTTGAATAAATTATTAGAGCAAAAAGAGGTTTAGGTAGTGGATGAGATTTCTCTTTAACCACCATTGCATAGCTTTTATTGTAATGGTTTTTATCTTCATTAGATGCTTTTTTTATCAATTCTTCTAATTTACTGATGTAATTTTCTTGGTTTTCTATCACATTATTTTGTAGATCGATAATTGTGTTCTGTAAGGTTGTTTTTTCCAACTTCCAAGAATTTTCTATATCGATTAATATAGTTTCAATTTCTAATTTCGCTTCTTTAGCAGCTTTAGTACTTCCAATTTTATTTAGTTCCGTGAGAATTTTTTCAATATTTATTTTAAGTTCCATATTGGAAACATGGTCCCGAAGGAGTTTAATTTATGTTTAGTTTTGTAGTGCAGGTCTTGTGAAGCGACAATCAGTGGCGAGACTCGCAACAATACTGAATTTATATTGATTGAATATTTTCAAAATGGAAAACACCTACTAAGCTTTATGAGCCGACTAATAACTAATTATTAGTTATTATAGTTATATATTATTAATTAAAATAATAATAACTACCATAGTGCTTTCAATATTTGTCAATTAACCCTAAGCAACAAGGAGGGAATATCCCAATATTACCAAAATAAAATATCAGTTATCACAAACCCTTTCAATTATATAAATTCATATACATTCATGTGAACTAAAAAAATATAATTACTTTGTCACATCATTCATAATTTTAATATTAAACATTATAATTACCTATATGTACCTTAAACTAACAAAATAACTTAAAATACCTCAAATTAACAAAATAGAGACATTGTTGTGTACCTCTGCCTAAGTTTATATAAATACCGTAGCATCAGAATTTCAACTACCAGTCTGAAAATGTCCGTAGTATGATGAAACCGGTCCTGGTGAAAATAAATAAGTGGAACAAAGTACAAAAGTGTTTTAATTTCAATTCTAACAATGGAATTCCACCACGAATTAACAGTTCAAAAACTAGACTCAGTTTACTTTTTAATTATGAGGGTAATCTATTGAATCTACAAGTGAACGGTTATCATTATGATAAGTATGCAATGTTTATTAGGTTTCATGCAATTACATGACATGAAACAAATCATCGATAATATTGACAGATGATATGAGTTAGGGCTCAGTTAAAACGCATTTTGACACATTAATTAGTTAGACTGATTACAAACCCTGATAATAATTCTATACAGCGTTAATTGCACAGATCTAAGATACGAGTAAAATGTCCTGTGAATAGAGACACTTGTGTTCCATTCACACCAGGAATATTTTAGTTCAATGAAATAAATAATTCCAACGATAATTACATATATACATATTAATCAACAAACACCGATTCTGGATGCACAAGTTTTATATTATTATTCATATTACCTGTTCAGATTTCTTCTTGAAAAAGACTTTAGTCACAAAATATTCAAACGCTTCTCATTAACTACCAAGACGCCGAGTTTAGCACACGAGTGTAAAAGTATTTCGAACAATGGCATTTAAGTTTATAATGTCATTGATTTCAAAGCTCGGAGTTTAATGCGAGGCCTTAATATTATCTACGATGATTAAATAATATTTTGTTGTTAACATGTTCCAAGTCAGATTCCTTTCGATGTTTTCCTCATTCATGACATTTTTCAGTAATAAGCAACATTATTAATAATAGGAAATACTTTTAAAGATACAAATATTGATACAACGTATTCTGGGAAACACACTATTTATAGGAAAACGATTATACATAAAACTGGTTTTTCTCATATATATAAAATATTATTATTTAATGTATCGATCGTACAGGTAATGCTTGTAAATGTAAACTATTAGAGAACTAATAAATATGTAATCTGTGGCAATTACAATGAACTGTCGGCCAATTTGCTAAAGATAAGGTTAAACATGTTTGTGTCCAGTGAAAATTCTATTGACGTAAAAATGTGGTTGAGGGTAATGGGATAATTTCACACATAATAAGGTATAATACACTGTTAAGTGTGGTATAATTTAATCGCCCTACCCATACGAACGTACGTGATACGGTCGCTATAGTATCGCCTGAACGCAACAAGCCGTATCCCGTACGTTCAGGTACAAAAAAGCTTTATCCGAAACCCACAAAACTTTCGTATACGTCAAGTTTGTTCCTGCGTCATCTCGTTTAGTATTTCGAGGTCCGCCGACGCTAACGAATGTGTTCGGGTGTTTTCGTCTCTCCCTTCAAGTTACGTCACTAGTCGTACGTATTGTTATTGCGAAATCTAATGTAAAAAAACCAATGATTTTTACCTACTTTTTGAATAATAACTCAAAGGACGGGCGGTTAAGTTTATTTTTCTGATCTTGATCGTTGCAAACATTTTCTATTGATTTCCGTTGCCTCGCTTTGAAAGACTAGCACGCTTCGCTCCAAAATAACACAGAGCACAAAGCTAACCCCAAATCGCATGATGCAATTTGATCATTTCAGGGGAAGCCAGAAAGGCACGCGTCACAAGTTTGAAGTTAAAACTTAAGACCCCAACTGTATGTACCTCACCGTACTCAAAGTCATTATTAGACGCATAGTTTTTGACAAAACTACTGTTGTATCTTGAATACATTCACACGTCACAAACCCATACATCGCTGAACAACAACGGCTAGGAGAAATTTTGCGTACATTTTTTAAAAGTATTTATTTGCTATATCATGATTAAATTGTCAATAATAAAGTTCGTGATACATTTAAAATATTTCTAACTATTTCAATTTCGTATTTGAAAAACGACCTCGATAAAGTTAGCCACTGTTGATGCCAACTTGCTGGGAGACAAATTTGCTCGATGTAGACCAACGAAAGGTAACAAGCAATGCTTTTTTGCGATCTTTTAACTACGAGATAATGCACTTTCTTTTGATAAATGTTTTCGGGAACCAATTGCCACATGCCCTGTCTAGATATTGTAGGTCCGATGGCTGTGTATCATTAAAAGGTTGAGCCTCGCTGCTCTGAATTCAGAGCCGGTAGTTGATTTGTGGTTTTAGGAAATTCCGTTATCCAAATTAATAAGTAAAATGGCGATGATTTAAAAGTGTTCTGTCATAAAATTATTTTAATTTTTTTTTAGAACTCCTTGTTTAGAGAAGCAAGCGACCTACAAAATAAATGGAAATGAAATTAACCTTATATTACAACTAAGATCGGAAAATCCTAGAATAATCTCATTATCGATCAGTGGTCACCAACCTTTTAATATAAATAATATAAAATCATCTTTACAATAAAAACAAGTGTAACCCGTCTTAATGATTTTTGAAACCAGGTTGATATATAAAGTAATATTATTAATAAATTCAATGTACCATATAAGTCAAGTTTTATAAAATCATGTTATAACAATACTGAAAAGTATAATCTAAGTAAAATCATGGTTTGTTACCCCTGACACCCAAAATTGTATATAACCCATAGTCTAAGAATAAAATGTACCAGTCTGTAGATAGCTATCACAGGCTGAAACCGGTCATGGACAAAAATAAAAAGTGGAATAGTGTTTAAAAAAGTGTCTTATTTAATCAGGAAATGAAATGGATGAAGAAATAAGGTGATCGTAAATGGGAATCAATAGTCAAGGGTTAGCTGGCAGGGATTAGGGGTCAGAGGTTAGAGGTTAAGGGGCTAGGGTCAAGGGTTAAGCTACAAGGGTCAGGGATCAGGAGGCAAAGGACCTAATCTAACAAATCAGTTCCCTTCGGTGTACCGGTCGCACCGGGATAGGAGTACTCCTGGCTGGGTAGTATCGTATCGCAACTGTTTGAGTTGTCAATTTGTAAATATGCACTATATACGAGTAGGTACTATAGTCGAGAGATAACTATTTTATGCAATGCGAAGTAAAATAAAATCATGTGTTTTTAGTTTGAAAATTTGATCGCACTGAAATATTATCGATGCTTTATGAGTAGAACACATCATGGTACGATATTCGGTTTTTTTTTTTCAGCAATTGACATTCAAGCCGTTAATATGTTTTATTTGTTCATTAGTTCTGTCCGAGGTGATGGTTATCAACGATCTACTGATAATATAATAAACGATCGTAAATGCAGACGGATTCTGGTGGAACCGGTCATGAGGAGATCTTCTTGCATGTTTACCGAGGATGTTTGGAGCGGTGCACAAATGTCTGAATTGCTACTTTTGTAGGACTTATGTAAAATTTATGTGATTCAACTAATGTAATCTAGGTCTAAAAAAAGTACCTTTTTTATATTGATGTTAGTACCGATGTCATAAAAGTCCCAACTGCTCCCAACCGTATGGAGCCAGTGAGACTATGGTATCCCCCAATTAGGATACGCTGTGAGGCTGAAGGTTGTTAGGAGGGGGTGAGTAGATGGGAAAGAGGAAGGTGGAAAAGTACCTGGCTTTTTTTTCACATGAATACCGCACAAGAGTCTCAACTGCTTCCAACCGTCTGGAGCCAGTGAGACTATGGCATCCCCAATTGGGAAATGTTGTGAGGCTGAAGGTATAGGGGAGGGGAAGGAGAAGGGGAAGAGGAAGGTGGGAAACCTGGCTATTCAGATCTAGTAACCAAACACGGTTAAGCCATTTCAAGCAACGTTTTAATTCTGAATGGTGGTCTTTCACCGGGGCGATACTGAGAGTATCTTCCACTCTGGAACGCGCGCAAATATGGTATATATATTATTTTTAAATTAATTAATTGTGAAACAGAACAAACTAATTAAATAAAATTTACTTGCGTACGCCGGGATTTGAACCCGCGACCCTCGGATTCACAATCGAGAGCCTTACCCCTCGACCATGGAGGCCGTCGTCACTAATCAAAATAAGAAAAAAAAAGTCAAGAACATAATTATATTAATTATACCTTGTAACCTGACAAGCGTACCATTGGTTTTGAAACAAGTTGATATTTATTTATTAAATAGTGGTTTACACAAAATAACTCTTAAGAACATAATGTAGTTTGAAAATTCCCAATCAGCAGAAATTACATCACTCCGCTGAATTTGAGCGAGATACGGGAGAGGTTGTTTCTGATACACAAATAAGGGAATCGACGCGACGGCTGTAGACAGATGTAGTTGTCGTGTTGCGATGCGTCTTTTTCTTGAAAAGCGATTTTTTCATATATACTCGTATACATTTATCTTATTTGTCTTATTCGTATCGTACAAATTTACTATGGCCGAAATTGTTTTTTGGCCAACAAAATTCGCGTTTCTCACGTTTGTGCAGTGCCTAGATTTTTTTGTTGAATCGAAAATTGTAACTCACGTAGGTTTTAAATGGGGCTACCCACAAGTACCGTCCATTGCTCTATGACCAAAATTAGGCTGCGTTGATTTGAAAATAGATATTTCTTTATATTATTAAAAGGTATCAATTTGTTTAATAGAATCAGGGTAGAACGATTATGACATAAATAATATATTCCCAAAAAATACGTTTTGATCAGGAACTTTTTTATTTTCTTTATTGGTGCATTTTTCTTACGGTAATCAGAGCTTTCCAGCCAGTGTGGACTGCACACGTCTGTGCACTGCTAGCCAAACATAGATGCAGCACCAATGCAAGTTCCAATTTCTTACAATTATTATTAAAACACTCATAAACCTGCGTCAAAAATTAAAAATTATTACGTGCTATTTTTTATACAAAAAATAATGGAGAAATGTAAACGATGTCGCCGGCGACATTTATCTTTGCTCGGAAGGTTTTTTCAATTTGGATGAGTGTTTTAGATTAATAATTATTGTTTATAAAAATAATAATTGTTACCCTTTGCACTATGCACAAAAATCTTGTCTTAAGTTTTAAAGAACTTTAGTTTATCAATTAATAGATTTTACAACTATTTGTCAACTGTTTTCGCTTTATACTAAAACAGGTTTTATGTTATTTTCCTGTAGATTTTATTCCGAACTTGTTTTCAATTGACTTTTTATAACTAGTACCTTCATACGTAAATAGAAATATACCTAGATTCCAATCAACTGATATATTTAAATACGTCCAAAGAGAATGGAAAACATTATTTTGCTCGTACAATACAAATAAACATATAAAAGAGTGTCTGGCGCGTGCCCTTCCAAATTTAACCTTCGTAGCGGGCCCTTAGACCTTAACTATCAGAAAACAAAAAATCACTGTATTGCTCAATCAATATCTGATTGTATGTAGGTACTTATTATATAACAGAAAACCTGACTTACTTAAATACCTTTAGCGGTGGGCTCTGGTGTTATGAAAATAATAATAGTAATATATATGTATTTTTTTTGGCAGTTCATATTTATTATTTTTTGGGAAAATTAACAGAAAATCCATAATTTACATATATATAACAATAAAAACAATAAATAATGCGAATTATAAATTTTCCACTGCTGATGATAAATACTATGAGTAAAGTGTGACAGTTTTACATCAGTTAGCTTAAATTGTGTCAGTCAGGGGAGAGGAGGGTGGAGGGGAACATAGGAGTGGGATAAAGGTACAAAGGACTAGAGTAGATGGAAAGGTGGTTTAAGTTCGTTTGAGAGCGGTCGTGTAATGGGTTTTAATTTAATATCACGTATAGTTGAGTTAAAAATGTCAATGTGGTAATAATTTATGTTGGATGAGTATGTAGATCTGTAGATAAAAGAGTTTTGTTTGGAATTGTTTTTGCAATGAAGGATATAAAAATTATGTCCCAAGTCAACGTTATTATTTTTTGCATTCACCGATATATTTTTTTTTTCTAAATACATTCCAGACACCATATTGTATGTTCTATATTTTGCGAGTGTGATTTAATTAACAGTTTTTGGTTTCATTTTTGCAATATCAATTTTGCATAACTAGTAGAATTATAACTAACTAAGTAACCATCACATCGTTTCCTCGCAGGGGTACGTAGATAAGATGGATCGCCAAGCAACTCAACCTTGCCATACCCTTCTTGCGTCTTGAATGTTAAAGTAATTAATTATTTAATTAAATGATTAAGAGTTATTTTGTAAAAACCACACTTTAACCGTTAGAGTGCGGTGCAGCGCTATGGTGCTGCAAGCGTTAGCGTCGATAATTGCGACGAACCGCTTAGGCCCTGCGTTCTTCAGTATGCGTTTGTTGATCCTTATAATAGCACGTGTTACATTTGAGAGCGGTGTATTGTAGTTGGCGTATATCTTGTATACTATATATATTGTTTGTCCTGTTATAATAAATTAAAGCGATATATTTCACCTCGTCGGATCTTAGTTCTATCGCGAACGATGTATCAAAGGACGGCGACATTACGAATGATGAGCCCTTCAATCTGATAAATGGAGACAGTGTCGAAAACGAGTGCGATTATTGGCCATCGCAAAAATAGAATGCGAATAGAAAGTGAATTTTCCTCATGCGCCCGCTGGAAGATGGGACAACATGACCTTTGCACGGGAAAACACAATTGTGAAGCGACATAATTTTTCTTTTTTTTTTCTCTATACATTTAATAGTTTTAGTTTTTTATTAGACTCATAGGATACAATTCTTTTTAAATTTAATATAAAAAAGAATCATTGAGTTTGGTTGATTTTTGTCCAAGTTATTGCAATTTAGTTAATATCATATTTATTTACTAATAACACAAATTATCAATAGCTGTTTATGCACCTACTTGCAAAATCAATACAGCACTAAAACGGTTAATAAATAAATACCAACGTGTATCTTTTTCAATGATAAAATTAATTACTTCATCAATTGCGGGAAAATCACTTTGTTGCATCATTTTAAATTATTTTTATAAACCACTATTTAAGGAATAAATATCAACATGTTTCGAAACTAATGGTTTTCTCAATTATGACATAATCATCATTATAAATATATAAACAAAAATTAACAATAAGTAAATTATTTTTATCACAGATTGCAAATTGTTGTCTATGCTTTGTTACATAACGCATATACCCTATATAAATTACTAGCCACTCGTTAAGTTAACACCCCTAGCGACAAAAAGATACACCACTCGTACTCGAGTTCCGGCTTCGACACGCTCGCTTTGAGCCGCCATTCTCTTCTCGCACTCGGCCTTGGACACACGGACTTCTCTCCGTGGCCTTGGGAACATCCCCGAGGTGCACCATCCATCATGGAGCTCTTGGCGATGGAATATTACTTCCGGACGCCCGACAACTACTATTACCAAATCGTGAGCTGTATTCTTTTGAATATCCCTTTATATTGTGTTGTAATTCCATTTCGAGCCACCTTCACCAATGCCGTTCGTAGAGTTATTCCAGAGAGAGAATCTTAGTTTCTTCCGTAACATGTTTGTAATTTAGATTAGCGATGATCCCTTTGTGTAATCTATTATGCCTGTTCCTTTAAGGCCGAGTAAACAACTGATTACTGAAAGCATCTGAGAGTTTTACTCACTAAAGTCTCGAGTCACAATCCCCAATTATAAGACTGACTGTCGATTCACGATCCTGAAGAAGAAGCCTTGAGGCTCGCCGATGACGAGCTAGTCGTAGGTCCCGAGCTGAGCTCCCTGAAAACCTCTCAGGTAAGCACACACACCTCACACCCACACACACTGTGCCCCCGCAATTGCCCTTCCCAACCTTCCTTTACCTTTCTCCCTGCATTCCTGTTTCTCTCGCACAAACTTTTATTTTAACACTGGCTTCCCAAACGTCAGGGCCTTTGGGAATTTGAACAGACCTTACACATTAAACTTGCCGCAATTATTCTCGTTGCAAACATAGGTCCTACTCATAGGATGCTTTCAGAATCGGTATAAATGTCTCTTATTGTATTGTATCTTCTCCCTGTAAAGTGTTCCCATAGCAATTTTTTCTGGAACCATTTCTAACCATGTTCATAAAACCGTTAAAATACGCGCCAGAATTGTTCTAGAAACAATTTCGAGACGTTGTCAAAAACCGTTAAAAACGCGCCAAACATTCTAGAACATTTCATATCACGTGACGCAACAATCACATCGGGATCGTTCGACAAAGCGCGGCAGAATTCTAGAACATTTCATATCACGTGACGCAACAATCACATCGGGATCGTTCAACAAAGCGCGGCAGAATTCTGGAATATTCGGCGAATTCTTTTTCTCAACCAAAACTCGTCTGAAGTTCGCTTGAACACTCTCCAGACGCAGCGCGTCGTAGCATTGTCAAGTTGGCAAAATCGAATCTATACCGACTTGCAAATTAACAGAATAGGCAACTTTACAGTCCCTCTTTTATTTTTCTCAAGTTGCCTAGATCAAGTCAGCTGATTTTTGACAGTTCCATAAACAAACAACTCACGCCGTCACTTACGTTGCTATCGGCTTTGCAACAATTAAGTTATTTTCGATAAATAAGTTCGCAAACTTCACCTTTAAGACCTTTTGCCCATTAAACAACAGGTACAATTAAATTTACTGCAAGGATTACCTACTTCAATTTCCTCAAATAATTCTCGCAAATATGTAACATTGTGTTTACATATTGTATGGTAATACCTTATCAAGTGATTAAAAACCCTCTGTCAGTGACTATAATAATAATAAAATAAACCAAAGACAATTAAATCAAGTGGTACTTTAAATTTATAGTTAAAACTACTACGCCAGTGTTTCTAAGAAAATAAACTTCAAATAATTAATGACGAATTTTTATCCCTTTTCGAGTTTCTCTCTTATAAAAATAAATAAACAAAGAAGTGATTGCCTAGTGTCAATTAACCTCAAATTTCAACAAGTGTAAAGTGATTTTTGAAAATTACCATTTTCTAAACTAGAATCTTGGCAATTTTTTCAAGTTTTAAGTAAAAATTACAAAAGTGAATAGTGAAATTTAAAATATCTTCCCCCTAAACAAATCCCTGGCTAATTTTTGTTAAATTTCAAACACTTAGAAAAATCAGAGGTTCTCAACTTTTTTTTCTAAGTCTAAAATTTTTTTTTCTCTCCTTTTTTTAAATTTTAATTTTAAAATGGAATCCACACCTGCCTTGGGTATCATCGCCAACATTCACCAATCAAACAAGGACACAATTCTTCAAGCATTGCGCGACAGAAACCTGTCTCCACAAAACAAAACTAAGAAAGTTTTAATAAAATACGCACAGCTTTTCAACACAAAATACATCAAGGCCCAGCCCTTCAATTCCATGCAGCCCGGTGAAGGAGAAGTCATTCCTCAAGAATACAAGAATACCATCTCGGTCACAGAGGAATTAAATATAAACTACGACCAATTTCATCACAATGGAAAGTCAACCACTCCACACTTACAAACCTCTGTCTACCCTCGAAGATTACGTTTGGAAACTGGACTGAGAAGAATCTCAGATTCAGTATATGCTCCATCTGACATTTATGTCAAATACAACATGAAGGACATCTGCAAAACTGGAAATATGGAAACAATAGAAACCATATCCCATGTTGACTCATCCATACCCTGTTGGCAAAATCAACAATTGCCACATGTTGCGAATGTCGCAGAAACATTCACTATTTAACATGTAAGAAAACCTTGCATTTTTGGAAGTTACATTAGTGTCAGGTGTAACACTTTCCTCTTGTAACATAATTATATATAATCAATCGTTTGTTTTGTTTTTTCATTCTCTGTTTTTTCCACTCCTCATCTTCACTCTCGTCGGACAATTTTTTTTTCTTTTTTGAAACTGATCACTTCAAAATAAGGAAATCACCTTCGTTGTCGGTAATTATTTCTGGGAAAACGCGTACCCAGAGGTGTTACCCCACCCTCTTACTTTAACAACGTTTCCGTCCCATCATGTCATTTGTAAATATTCAATTCATCTCTGTGTTTTGTCTTTTCTTGCAACCTTTTGTCATTCTTGTTTGTTCAAATATCTCACTCCTCGAGAGTACATACGTACAAAGGTCATTGACTTTTGTTACGCATCCAATTACAGTAACCAAACTCTGGTTAGGATTTTCAGTCAAATGCAAGTGTAAATTCCCGCTGTGGTATCAACATTCTGACTCGAAAATCATACCTGTTGAACGAAAGTTATAACGGGTAAATGTTTAGTTTTTCAATTTTTCCAAAATTGAATGGCGCTCACACCCAAATTGCTCTTTTATTTTCCCACTTTTCAGAACTCGACACTAACACGTCAATTCTGAAAAACGTCATTGGCATAATGAACAATCTTAAGATCGGTTTCCCTCACTAATGACAATTACTTTGTATAACTATTGCCTTGATTATTCCAAGTATGTAAAACCTAAAGTGGTCTTGGATAAGCCATGGTGATATGTTCTTTGTTAGGTTCATGTCTTGTATTGTCCCTAATTCATTTTGTGCTGCGTAAACTTAGCCTTATAACTAAGTCATCACAGTAACTCTCTGGCAAAAGAGTAAGTAAAACCAATTCGGTCTCTTCTGCAAAATACCTTTGCTCTGTGTAAGTAAATATTTTACCATCACTTTGCTCCCCTCGTTACAATTAGAGTTTTTTTAAAAACCATTTAGGTCTCTTTTGTACTTGTTTTTGTATTATTTAAAATGTACATTTTACGCCGTGTTAAGGACTGTTAATTCAATCATTAAATATATGATATTAATGTTAACCTCGCCGTCTGTATTGAAATGGGTACCTTTTGAACGTAATTGTTGTATTACATGATACGTGTGAACGTTAAAATATCTACCATGATACGAGGAGTCGTCATAATCACTCTTGTTGTCAACTATGTTGACATTTAGGTAAATTTGTTTCATTAAATTGTCATAAATTCCTAATTTTTTTTACCGTCTTTTCAATACTGGGCAACCCTTGCAAATCGTTCAATTTTGCGCGATACGTGAAGACGTTATAAAACTTACCATGATACGTGAAGACGTTATAAAACTCACCATGATACGTGAAGACGTTATAAAACTCACCATGATACGTGAAGACGTTATAAAACTCACCATGATACGTGAAGATGTTATAAAACTCACCATGATTCGTGCGAACGACATAATATCTTTCGGCTTTTCTTGAAATAAAGTTTGCCACATTTGTTGTCTATCGAACTAAATGTTTGATATTTTGTGATATTTGTATAAAAACTTGTAACTCGTTGTCTAGGAAACGAATAAGAAAACTCCTAGGTTTGTGAAATTTGAACAAGGGTCTGTCATTTTCCCACAAACGTGTAGAAGATTAAAACGACCCCTAGCCTTTCGCCTAATACACGCAAAAGACTAGTTCTGTATAACTGTGTATTCTGTAATCATCATTCATTTGTACAAATGTAATGAGTCCAGAACTCTGCTATTTACTTTCCTTCATTCTCCCCAGAGGTTGAACCTGGACTATAGCCAGATCACAGCAGATTTCTGTACTCAATTTCCTTGTCACCCAAGTGAAAAAAAAATTATTCATGTATTTGGAAATTGTACGTTACGCTCTCAGCATAACGTCTGTCAAATAGGTCAAACCTCATCCATGAATTATTTTCTCAACTTCACCCTCAAAATATCTTACCTTGATAGTAATATATTGTCACCGCCTCAGCGATTACATTGACCACAAAGGGTCAATTGCTTTCAAGTGAGATATGTGTAATTGTATACAAACCTCAGTTCTTGTATCAGTGGATATGTATTCAATGCTACTGCACTGAATGGACTATATGTTGTCACCTTTGATGCTGAATACTGGTATTTGTATATAATTTAAGACTCTCAGCTCAGTTGTTTATTTCCTTTTTGTTCGTTCTCTCTCTCTCTGGAAATTCTCTAAACGCGGTTAACCTACGTTCTTTTCTCTCTTACAACACACTTGTTTCTCTCCAAACTTTTGCATCATTGGTCTACCAGGCAGGTAAACTTCAAGAATTTTGTTTAATAATAATTTCCCCCCTGGACTAAAAAGAAGCCCAGCAGCCTTCTTCATCATCAGCCCAGCAGCCTTCTTCATCACCAGCCTAGCAGAACTTCACCCCATCACCACAAACTGTCACGGAGGTTCATCTTCTTCAACCACAAACAAAAACACCCGACCCTGCCTACCATAATCAAGCTGGAGTCGTACGTGTAGTTGCGAACCAAGTTGTCTCATAATACATAGACACTTTCAAAACGACCTTTTGGACATGTCAGTCCTAGACACGTTCCAGTTCATCAATAGCCAGCTGCCGTCTTTTGTCACGCTAGACATAGACTCATCATTGTCTTGCATACATTATCCCTACCAAGACACGTTCCAGTTCATCAATAGCCAGCTGCCGTCTTTTGTCACGCTAGACATAGACTCATCATTGTCTTGCATACATTATCACTACCAAGACCCGTTCCAGTTCATACCAGAAGCCAGCCGTCGTCTTTTGTCACGCTAGACATGGACACAACCCTTATCTTGTACACCATAACTGTCAAGACTTACCAACATTGCCGCCGCGCAATATTCACCATATACAACCACTTCACCTTGGAACATCATCAACCATATTCCTGCCTCGCCACCTGGCATAAGGAATCCTCTCTGGCTCAACACGCAAACCACAAACCTTCTACTGCTGTTTATTTCTCCAAACCTCTGTGATGATAACTCTCCACCGAACTTTTGTTTTTACTTGACCCAAGTGTTATCTCAAAAGGGTCAGGTTACAGTGAAGTCATAACATAAAACCAGTGAATAACCCACGTCGCTCCACAACGCAAAACCAATCCGAAACTTAGCTTACAGACCAATGATAAACCATAGAGCCATTTTTTTTTCTTCTTGTTTATATTCAACATAACCATGTATTCTTGTTTCTATTCAACATAACCATGTATTGTTATCACTGTTCTGCATAACTATGTATTATTTTGTTGATCTTAGTGCATAATCATGTATGTTTGCCCATCTCTCACATTGTAATTCACCCATCTCTAGTTCATAAGATAGCTCTCTCTCTCTCTGCTTTCTCATTCTTGTAACGACGGTGCATTTTAGAGGATTTTTTTAGTCCTACAGCTTCATTACCACGGCGCTTTTTTTCGTGACATGGGGGAATGTGTTACATAACGCATATACCCTATATAAATTACTAGCCACTCGTTAAGTTAACACCCCTAGCGACAAAAAGATACACCACTCGTACTCGAGTTCCGGCTTCGACACGCTCGCTTTGAGCCGCCATTCTCTTCTCGCACTCGGCCTTGGACACACGGACTTCTCTCCGTGGACTTGGCCTTGGGAACATCTCCGAGGTGCACCATCCATCATGGATTTGGCGATGGAATATTACCCGGACGCCCGACCGACAACCATCATTACCAACCGTGAGCTGTATTCTTGAATATCCCCTTTATATTGTGTTGTAATTCCATTTCGAGCCACCTTCACCAATGCCGTTCGTAGAGTTATTCCAGAGAGAGAATCTTAGTTTTACCCGTAACATGTTTGTAATTTAGATTAGCATGATCCCTTTGTGTAATCTTACTATGTCTGTTCCCCTTTTTATACCGAGTAAACAACTGATTACTGAAAGCATCTGAGAGTTTTAATTACTAAAGTCTCGAGTCACAATCCCCAATTATAAGACTGACTGTCGATTCACGATCCTGAAGAAGAGCTCTGAGGCCTGCCGATGACGAGCTAGTCGTAGGTCCCGAGCTGAGCTCCCTGGAAGAAAACCTCTCTCAGGGTAAGCACACACACATTCTCACACCCACACACACTGTCTCCCGCAAATTCGCCTTCCCAACCTTCCTCCTTACCTTCTCCCGCATTCCCGTTTCCCCGCACAAATCCTTTATTCTTAACAGCTTATGTCATTACTTTTCAATACACTTTGTATCCTGAATGAGAAAAGCATCGCTTTCAAAACATGTTGATATGAATACATTAATACAAGTTTCCATTTCACGGGCAAAGTCGGATGGTATTTGATAGTTTTTTAACAGCCTACTTTTAAATAGCCTTTTACATTCAATAAACCCATAAAAAAGAAATGAAACCTACAAGAGAAACGCTGTAATAAATGATATAGATTTACGAGGTGAGCCCGACGCCTATAAGAAATCAAATGATGCAATTGTGTACTCTGATTAGGTCACAAAGTGGACACAGAGAGTGTGTTTTCTTCTTCACCTCTTAGTACGTCGTTTTCACAAGCCAGGATAGCAAGCTATCGCCAGTAACCTAGTAAGCTAGGAACACTAGCTATGTGTATACAGAACTGGCTTTGTTTTGAACTCAGTAAACTCGAGAGCAAGCCAGTAAGCCAGCATCTCAAGACAGGATAGCAAGCTATCATCAGTAACCTAGCAAGCTTGGAACACTAGCTACGCGTATACAGAACAGGCGTTGTTTTGAACTCAGTAAACTAGAGAGAAAGCCAGTAAGCCAGTATCTCAAGACAGGATAGTTTAATAGGATGGAGTTCTATTATTTGAGCCAGTAGCGCCCCCCATCAACTTTCTATCCTGGCTTTGTGTCTAGCATCGTGTGGCGCCCGTAGCTATCTAGCTATAAGTACACGATCGGCTAGTGCACGGTGACAACGCGCTGTGTTTTTTCTGCTACAAAATACGATTCTAAAAATGCCAAAACTCGGTAACAAGATTAATTTGTAGTTTATATAATTGCAGAGTGATAAAGAATGTCTGTGGAACGCTCGTAAGTATATTTCTGCCGAATCAATGACAATCGGCATATCCAATGAAGACATTAAAAATACACTCAAAATGTTGACCATTCATGACATTGTTCAAAACTTTGTTCAAACCATTAATAGCATTGAAAATACAGTTTCGGTCTTGTGTTTCTTCTACGTAATCTGTTCATTTTTCCCTGCGGACAGACGCGGACGTGTGGTTACCGTAGTCACTACAATGGTACTCTCTTAGAATTTCCTAGCATCGTGTAAACCGCTCTAGTTAGGGCCAGCTTATCTTGTCAGGACAGGACGCCGGGGAACTAACCCGCTATCCTGGCTTGTTATACTAGTCTCTTGTGCACCGGACATCTGTACCAAGCTATCAGTCGAATTAGAAGATCGATAAAGATAAATTATTAATTTCAATCAAATAACTACTTCGTTTCGCTTTCCAGTCATGACGGGAATCTATCGCCGTGAAAATGCGCCTCCAGGCGTTCTTGTTCTGTACTCCTGTCAAGCGATCTTAATCCATTGAAGGCTCAGTCTCTCCTCGCACAGTCCATGCAACTGCTTTCACTAACTTGGGCTGCCTACTGGACGTTCCCCCCCTGGAATTATCATCAGTACCTGTACCTATCTATAATTTGCAAAAGCCATTCTGCAGTGAAAGTAGAGCCCTGGCACGGTCAAATCGATAACTTAACAATATCGGATCGATTAGCTTAACTGCCGACGATTTTATATCGATTTCCTGAGCATGGTTGCGCTCATTAGGCGTATCAATAGCCAAACTGATTTGACAATGAAATAAATGAGACATCGCCTTAGGATAGTAATACTGGCGGCAATTGTCTATGGATCGGCATTACTAAACTTCAAACGTCGAACGACATTATTCAAAAAGTTGTGTACATTGACAGTTAGCCGAAGCTTACCTGTCACCCAAGGGGACGCGCTAAATTAGACGGGCTTGTTGTCGGAATATTTTATATCAATTGTTGACCGAGCTCGCACATACCGCCCGCCTAACGCTGCTTAATAACCACAGATGACGGATTTGGTCAATATCGTATTGATATATATTCAAGTTTCCTCAATTTGAGAATCTCAGATCGTCGAGCTCTAAACTCATTTTATCAAGATAAATATTAATAAAAGAATTGCCTTCAATGTTGAGTGACATAATGTTAGTTTGGGGTCCACATATGACTCCATCTACCCCTGTCTTCTCGACCGTGAGGTCTATAATGCACCTTCTGATGTAAGACGTCAGGAGGTCTGCGTCCCACTGTAAGACGAGAGACATCAACCCTCAGGGAGTACAAAAAGGTCGTCAATAGTAACATTCCACTTCAAGATGACCTTGTAAACCTTCCGGCCAGCAGCCTGACAGTCAGGTGAAAGAATGCTTCCATCACGATACTCCCCTGAAGAGTCGTGGCGAACTCAGTGCCAGATCTCGGACGTGAAAAAAGCACCTTGTTGTAGACCCTACTATTAAATTGGCAGGGAACTCTCTCTCTCGGAAGACGTGAACCTCATTATACCGCATTCGGTGAAGTTACAGCCGTTGTGCGTATACGAGTATGTAGCATAGATGGATTCTGAACTTTGTGAATGTGGACATATTCAAACAACAGAACACATCGAAGAAGAATGTCTCCTTCACCAGTTTCCCTATGGCACATCTGTGCTGAACCAAGTGACTCCCAATGCCGTCGACTGGATGACTAACCTCAGCATCCCACTATGACCTCCACCAACTCTCCACCACCATACAAAGAAGAAGTAGATAAAAAAACAGAACTTCAGAATTAATACAATGGAAGTACCTAACCGTTATATATTAACAGATTGATTCTAAATAGGTACATAGATACTAACCACAAGATTGAAATTTTTTGAAAGCCAAGAGCCTTCTTTATCTTTTGGATCAATGGAATATTCTCATATTTTTTTATGTTTGGACGATACCTTGTACATTGCACGCATTGGATTCCATACACTGACCTCAGACTAGAAGGACGATCAAACGTGAATAACAATTATTTATGTATTATCCTAATATAATAGTTAATAATTATTTCGACATCACTCACTTCTTTGGTAGTAGGTCACTTTTATTTAGTTCATCGAAATGTAGATAAGCAAGTATTAGTATCTGAGAACTAGAAGGCATCAAGCAAAGCTTACCAAAGTATTAAAAATTAAAAAAAAATGCATTCCTTTCAAAGAATCTTTAAGTTAGTTACTTAAGAGGTAAATTGTTGTTCAATGACAATTCAACACACTTAAATTGATTAATTAGGTTAGGTTAGGTTCTCAAGCATTTTTTTCTTACTTTCAATGACTTTATATCACTTTTTAAAAATATGCCGTTTCATAGGTGTTTTTAATAATCCAGTCACCGTAAATTAGAACAGGACTAGTTCTGAATGATTGTCGATAACGGGAAAACATAGGAAACATAATAGGAAAGGCGGATCAAATTAGATATTAAATAAAATAATATAAAAAAAACTCCATTACTTAGATATAATATAAATCTCTATATATATAAATCAATGTTTGTCCATGTGTCCTAGATTTTCTCGAAAATTACTTGACCGGTTTCGCTGATAATAGCGCAGTTTGTTCTTATTAATGCCGGGAAAGTTCAGAGAGTAGTTAGAATGAAATCCAATACGTAAAACTGTTGCTATAACGTTTTAAAATTAGTATGAAAAACATTGAACCCACGATGTTGTATTGAGGTTTGCCCATATATATATATCACTCTGGTTAGCCACAGATTATATATTCAAAAGCAGAAGGTATGTTTGGGTAGAATATTTTAAAAATGGAAAATAAGTAGGTAACTACTTAAGAACTTTATTATTTAGATATATTTTGAAAAAAAATAAACGTTTGGAATCAAGTAAAATTTTCAAATGATTGTTTCTTTGTTTCTGTGTTTATAGAAAGTAATAGTGGTCACAAGACATCACTTTCACTGTCAAATAAATTATGCACCCAAACAACAAACAATAATTCACAACTTCATAAGAAAGTTTAAAAAAATATCACAACCAATAACAATAACATTAACCATCCCCGGACAAAAATCTAAAAGAAAGACAACTGCATTTATACTAATAATATTTTAATATGTTTTCATCCAAAGTTTTGTCTCCCTCTTATTATCATTTGTATATATAACTCATATATTTGCTCACTCTATGTATTTTTGTTTAGTCTTAAACTTTACTCCGACGAAGGTTGGGATAAGTGAAACCGGTTGGCGATCATTTAAAAATAAATTAGTGGTTTGAAACAAGTGTGTGTTTTATCTATTAAATATTATAATCATTTTTGTTCAACCGCGATATTGAGAAAAATTACCTCAAAGGACGATTTACATAACTAATTTATTAATTGTTAGTTCGTTCAATTCGTAGAATTCCATTTAACCCTTAAATGCACTCTGTTGCATATCTACAACAATTTATTTAAGCGCTTATAACTCATGCAATAAATGAACTCCAATGCATAGTGTTGCGTAAGTGTAACAATACGCCGAGTCATCAGCAGTACCGTCGAAGAATCTGAAAGAAAACGTGGACCGTCGCAATATATACCACCAAAGGAGGTGAGGACTGATAATTTAGGACACTGGCCCATATGAACCAGAGGAACAGATGCAAAATGCCGAAATGCGGTGGAATTTCACAAACAATGTGTGAAGAATGTGGTCTCGTCCTATGCTTTAATAAGAGGAATAATTGTTTTAAAAATTTCCACCGTTCTTTTTTATATGTTTTTAATTTCCGTATATTTTGTTCGCCTTCTGTACGAATTTGCATATCTTCAACAAACCGTTTTTTATGAATAAAATCCACAAATAAACTTACGTATTTTTAAAATTATTTTTCCCGTCATTTTTAACCTAATTTTACTTTTGAATTTGGAAAAATCATGCATTTGAGGGTTAATATGATTTTTAAAAATTTAATATAAATGAAATTAAATCATATTATTATTAAGTTCTGCGAGTACTTAATTTTTTTTGTTATTGTGACAAAACGCCGAAATAGCTGTCACAATAATAAAAAACTAGAATACTTACAAAACTTAATAATAACATTGTTAAATATAATTTCTTTAAATTGAAAAAAAAATCCTTTAATTCTAAATGTGACTTGTACTAAAGCAAAGAATACTCTAATTAATTTGCAATATTTTAAAATAATTTGTAATTTCATGACATATCAAAATAATCTTTTATTTCATTCCAATGCCTAGGACATATATACGAGTACAGTGTCGTGTGTTGCTCTATGACCAAAGGTAGGTTGTGTGAAGTTTTTCAAGTTCGGGTACGAATAAATTGTGACAATATTATTATTGATTTAGCGTACAAGTTTCCTTACAAAATTCTTTTAAAGAATAAATTTTGTACGAAAATTTATCGTGTTTTTCGATTATCCTTTCATTTATTTTTATGATACGTTTTTGTTAGGCTAGGCACAGCTTACAGCCTCTATGGACTGTACGACACTGCATATAGGAAGTAGACACTTTCATCATTATGGTATAACTATACGAGCAGTCCCTTGGGACAGGTTTATTTTATAATCTACACTCAACAAGAGAAATCCTTGAAACCTTTTAGCAGGACGTTTGTTTCAAGGTAGTCGAGTTAGTACGAAGTGGGATAATTCCGCACTGGATGCTGGGAGTGGAAGGTTGCAGTGGAAGATTTTTGAACCGAGAGTCAGGATATTATATTAGTAAGGTTGATTTTGTAGTAACGTTAAACTACCCACTTAAAAATGTTCGCAAACCAGGAAGCTTTTAATACCAGCATTAAATCCTTATTTTAATATTGCTTGGTAGTGATTGTTACAGTTTGGCAGAACTTTGTAGACATTTAATCAATCAGAAATAAACATTGCAACACCAAGGTTTTTGAAGTTTGTTGTCAATTTTTTTTTATCAATAATTTTTAATGTATTTATTAATTCATTGATTCAATTTATTAAAAAGGTTATAACAATACACATTGAAATACGGGAAGTGGTTTACATGCATATTTCAGGGTTGTTTAGCAGAATTTCGAGCCAAGAAGCTCATGTCCAACTTAGAAAATATTTACAAATGATTTATGAATAATAAAAATAGATTGTCGCGCGAGGAAGCTCGTGTCCAACTTTGAATATGTTTTTAAATGATTAGTGAATAATATAAGTAAATTTACTCCTATTTGAAACAATTGTAACCATGTACGAGTACATTCAGATTTGAGGTTATGCTTCACATTCAAGTTTGACAGTTGATTATTTGCAAATAAATAATGACATCCGCAGGAAAAGCATCATAGCTTAACTTTTTTAATGTTTTATTTAAATTTATAATTTTGGTCTGGGAATTTAATAAATTTCAGAATGTCGAAATAATCCCCTTTCCAAAGCTTCCCTGCAAAAGCTTTAATAATGAAAAAGTTTAAACATAAAATTGTTTTAGAATATGTTGCATCATTTATTTTTGAAACTTACCATTATTTATTTATTAACACCATTTGGTTAAAGTAAAAAATATGCCCTTGAACCATTGTGCCTTTTTTTAATTATAGACTATCGCGGCGCCTTCATTTCTTGTCTATTATTAAGTGCCAGACTGTAGGCATTTTTGTCGATAATTTGTACAGTTTCAGAAAACATGTCCTCCTATTACTTAAAATGTCTAACTATATTTGGGTCCATTACATTATATGCCACTCGTATCTCCCTTTGTGTCTCTTGTTTCTATTTGCATTATGTCTCATTGAGTGAGTTTTTGTAATTTTATGTATTATGCATCCTTTGAATGAGCATTTGTAATTTTTTGTAATTTATGTAGAACTAGCTGATGGGTACCATAATTGATTTGACAGCGAAAGTAACTATCTCCAAATAAAGAAACATTCATTCGAATATTTTATTTCATTCCAAACGTTTATTTTTTCAAAACATACGAGTATCTAAATCATAAACTTCTTAAGTAGGTACCTACTCGTGTTTTGCATTTTTTAAATATTCTACCACAAAAAAACCTTCTTCTTTTGAATATGCAGTCTGTGACCAACCAGTGTTATATCTATGGACTAACCTAAATAAAACATGGAGGGTTCAATGTTTTTCATACTAATTTTAAAATGTTATAGTTTTACATATTGGATTTCAATCAAACCACTCTCTAAAACTTCCCGGAATTAATAAAAACAAAGTGTGCTGTTTTCAGCGAAACCGGTCCAGTGATTTTCGAGAACATCGAGGACAAACAAACAAACTTACATTGATTTTTATATATGTATATAGATAACTGAGCTTTTATAACTGAATTGTTCTCACAAAAGTGAGAACATCTGTAGAAACCCAGCATAAGTAAATTGGTTTGAAATGGTTTGGAACCGTCCGCAGTCCTCCCTTCCTGCAGAAGTTCTACGATACAGTATACAGTACACCACTACACAAGCAAGAATCCCTGATGATTCTAATGAACTACCGAATGTATTATCAACTGCGTGCAATCCATGTCCAAAGGGGTATCTGAATTTTTTTTTATATGAATACCGCACAAGAGTCCCAACTGCTCCCAACCGTCTGCAGCCAGCGAGACTATGGCATCCCCAATTTGGGGAATGTTGTGAGGCTGAAGATATTGGGTAGGGGAAGGAGAAGGGGAAGAGGAAGGTTGGGAAATACCTGGCTATTCAGATCTGGTCACCAAACACGGCTAAAAGCCATTTCAAGCAACGTTTCAATTCTGAATGGTGGTCTTTCACGAGGGCGATACTGAGAGTATCTTCCACTCTGGAACGTGCGCAAATATACTATATATTATTTTTAAATTAATTAATTGTGAAACAGCACAAATTAATTAAATAAAATTTATTCGCCCACGCCGGGATTTGAACCCGCGACCTTCGGATTCGTAGTCGAGAGTCTTACCCCTCGACCACGGAGGCCGTCAAAAATGAATGACTGAGTTCTGATATTATTGTTACAATTAAATAGAATTTTTGGTCGAGTAGTTCTCGTTGGTCCATGAAAGGCAATAAGGTTTAGTAAATCAGGGCTGTCATAATAAAATTCAAGTTGTAAATGAGTCTTCTATCTGAGAATTGTAATGATTTTAATTCTTTCATAAAATAATTGCAACGACTGGTTTCAATAGGTAGACCATAGCAAATAATACATAGAGATGCCCTAACACGCAAGGCGAAGAATCCAAAGTAAAACAGTAAATTAGTAAAAAGGTTCGGCTTGTTTACAAAAATAGAATAATTTGTTACAGTATTTAGTTTGACCCTTTTGTAAATGTTATATTATTTGCTTACCGCAGTCAAAATCACGCGAAACAAATGTGGACGGCAGTGTACTAGGCTGGTGTTAAAATAGGTGTTACGTGACCTTTGCTTCCACCCGTCGAAGTGGTACGTTAGCAAGTCTATTAATTCTAACGTCAGTGAGATATACATATATTAATATTAAAAAAAATAATAATAATAATTAACAACCCACAATTTTAATTGTATGCCTATTGGAGTATCGAGCCTTGCTGCGCTTCTATAATAGAATATTGGGTCAAAAGAGGAGGAGTTCAGCACTATCTACCCTGATACTTTAAAGATAAACACTGCAAGGATGTCCGAAACGTTGACTCAAGAAGGAAGAGGAAGCACAGCACGGTTCAATACTCCAAAGTCAAACAAGGTAATATTATTATTGGCCGTGAGAATCTTAAATCAATCCATCCATCCGTATAATGTTCCGCATTTGATCAAAAACCGTTTTGCTTACAGAGCGACTCGACCATGGCCTTTTGAAGTTTTATCACGGTGTCTCCAACAATGAGATTGCAGAATATATTAATGTAAAAATCACGTTTGAACACAATCAATTGTTATTACTAGGTTTGGCGGTCATAATATCTATCAAGAATATAGAATTTAAGCCTTCAATTAGAAAAGGTTACGAGTGCGTTCCACATGGTTCGTTATGATTAATGGTTGACAATTGACAGTAAAAATAGTTAAAATCGAAACTGTGAAGTCAAGAAATCTTAGTCCACTTTTTACGACATGGTATTTTTTTAGTTTACACACGTTATTCCAAAAGATTTCGTAAACCTTTTTACCAAAATTTTAATTTTAAATGTCGGTCCATTTCTAGATTATGGTAGATATATTTAAAGGGTTAAATGTCTTTATAAATAACCTGTGTCTTTTCTGTTTCATGTTTTATTAAGATTTGTTAATATTGTCTTCTTCAATGATTAAATATTACAATGAGGTTTATAAGCTTCAATAAGTTATGAATGAATTGATTTTTCATTCTAGACTTGTAGAAAAGTCAATAGATGTCCCATATAAATAAATAAAAAAAATCGGATAGGTATATCCGAGACACTATCTAGATTACAAATATATTCGGGTAGAACTTTGCAATCATATAAAAGAAGCGATAATATAAAAGATAATGATTCTTATGAAGGAGCAAGAAGTGTATGCCAAGATCCAGTTGTTTGGCGGTCCGTAGTCTCTGCTTACCCCTGCGGGGAATCGGCGTGATGGTTAGTTAGTTCTTAAAATTGAGATATGAGATCGATAAAAATGACTAGGTCGCAATAGATCAACTGGTAGAGACGCCAGTCTCGTTAAGACTGAGGATCTGGGTTCGAGTCCCAGTGTCATTTTCTGTTTCATGTTTCATTGCGATTAGTTCATATTACTTTATTCAATGATAAGTAAATCCTTATAAATATTACACATAGGTTTATAAGATTCAATAAGTTATTCCAATAAATTAAAACCTATATCTTGCTAACAATGTCAGTACGCACCTTGGGTTTGTGGCATAGGTGAATGAGTGAGCATTTTGTAACAGTGCCCAAGCATTGGAATGTTTCTGTTGTTGAAATCTTGTCATTATAGAAATTGGTTGATGATGAAACCGTTGATTTTGTCCTATGACAACATTAAAACGATGTACGACGATCAAGGTAGGATTGCCTCCCAGTATTCAAAAGTGAAATAATATGACCGTTGTGCGAATATAACATTTTACCTCGTTACATTAACGTCTTCCACACGCACGTTTCAGTCTGCGTTTCTCATTCTTCGCTCCGAAGCGCCCGCCGGTCTGCGCTCCGATACGTCAGATCGGCCTGCCGGCCGAAACGTTGCGTTATTTTGGGTAAAAAAAGTCACCACACTTCAGCGCACTGACCGATCTGTTGATCGATCGTTCTCCGCGCGGAAGTGTACGTGTGAAGGGATTTCTCAGAGATCGCAGCGAAGTGTGGCCTGATGCGTGATATGTCGTAGGTTTTAAAAGTTTTAAAATCTATAGGTAAGCCTTAACGGGGAGAGGGACGTCGGAGAGTTATTATTTATTAATTCAAAATAATGATAGTATTATTACATCATACGATAAACATAATGTTTTTAAATAGAAAAATATTTATTAAATATTTTATAAATTTACATAGGCTTAGCATTTGTACCAGACGTGTCCTGGCACACAAGCGAACTGTAGAGGCCTGCTGATCCCAATCTACGAAGCGGTCTGGAGGGGAGGGGGTGGCGACCTATCGTTCCCTTTTGCAAGAGGGAACGACTACGATTTCTGTATCACTTTGCCTTTTGCACAAAATTCCCTTTTGTGCAAAAAACTCCTGCGGCTGTACAAATCCGTTTGCACAATACATACTTTTGTGCAAACTCGGATTCTGCTCTGCGTACCTTGTAGGACTGTGTCATACCTGTTCTTTTGCGATATTACCCATACTTGATATATTCGTTTGCCGGTATTACGTTATTGTAATTTATGACATTTTACAAAAACATAAGGCAAAAACTCCCGATAAACTACTTTTTAGTAGTTTGTCTAACGGGAGCTTTTATTCAAAACCTTATATTAAATTTATACCTAAGGTTAAGTATCTACATAAAATAAAAATAAAAACATATAATATATACAGAAAGTTCCTTTCAGCTAACAAAGTTTTCAACATATGATATTTAATAACTGTTTAGTTTTAATATATTTTTTTTTTTATTGCAGCAGGTGACATATTTAAACACATAGAAATCAACTGATCTTAAGTTCTTTGTCCATATTTGTTTGTACGTTTAGATAATACTACATGTTAATTAAAAATACAACAAAAATTCATTGTGACATTGTGTACATATTTCAATTGTTCGAGTGTGTTACATAACATGAAGTTATGATTTATGATGAATATATTGATCCAAATATAATGATTTTGGTTTAATGAAATGTCCCAGATACGGGGATTACCAAGAACTACGTCCAGAAATCGGGTTTTCCCCCACGCGGATACAGATCGACAAAGGCCGAGCTTTCCGGTATGGTTGCTTCAGCATTTTTTGAATTCTTCTTTCCTCGATGACATTATAAAATAAAGAATTCAAATATTGTGTTCAATTCATAATACTTGTGATAGGTCATTTTTAGTGGCTTTATAATTTTTGCAACGAAAATAAAGTTTTTAATCAAAGTAACTATTGAACCGTTTCACTGTAGGATTATGCAAAGAGGATAGACCGCCAAACAACTCGGTCTTGGCACATACTTCTTGCTTAATTCACATTCATGTATTGTCTTATACAGATAATTCTGTTATTCTGACTATTGACGTGGCCCAACTTAAGTATTTGGTTCATTTGATCGTGATATGTCTTCCTCAGGCGTCATCGACTTTTTCTATAAATATACAAACTCTTTTTCTCATTCATACAAACTCTTCTATTGTCCTGACTTTTGGCATGACCCGACTCAAGTAATTGGTTCAATTGATCGTGCCATGTCTTCCTCAGGCGTCACCGACATTTTCTGACATTCTCATTCATACATATTCTTTTGTTGTTTTGACTCTTGACATGATCCGACTCAATTAATTGGTTCACTTGATCGTGCTATGTCATCCTTGGGCGTCACCGACTTCATCTACCATTCTCATTCATACATATTCTTCTCTTATTCTGACGCTTGACATAATCCGACTCAATTAATTGGTTCACTTGATCGTGCCATGTCATCCTCGGGAGTCATCGACTTCTCCTACCGTTCACTTTCACGTTAACACTCCAATTAAATGTAGTATAATGTCAGGAACTGAAAACGTGTTTTTTTCGGAATCAAAAGTAGTGCTCTAGAGGTGATTGTATATAAAAACGGTGCTGTATAAATCATCCATTTATTATTATTATTATAGATTCATCACCGAAAACAGAATTGTTTATTTTATCAAATCTCATAATTACTTTTAAATCGTCAATTTCTAATGTATCTGTCAAAAATAATGTCAATATAAAATAATATACGTTTGCCTGCACGCGAGTATGGCGGCGGGCAGAATCGCGTTTCAACTTGGAACTTGCCCGATACCGATATGGATAGGTACCTTGTATCTGTCAATATCGTATAACGATGAATACTTGAGATGATACTTGTATCGAATATATCGAGATCGGTCAATAACGCAAGTGTTAAATATCGATATACGATATACCGATACTGAACATCAGAAACACGTATTCAATAAATATCGCTTACATATTCGTAACGGCCGGATCGGTTAGAACGCTAATATCTATGGAGCCATTATCGATATATGCGATGTATGACGGTATTATAATACGTATACCCGTTACGAATATATTAGGTTCAGGCCTAGTACCTTGTCCGTGGTCATTCGATGGTCTGGTTCCGTGAGTGTTGGTCGTCCGGGGGATGGTCCAAGAGTCAGCGGGGGATCAAAGAAGAAGAAGGCAGGTCGGTTTCAAGCAGAGCGGTCGGTGGAGCAGAGGTGATATCGGTTTGAGCGTCGCTGGATGACTGCCGATTTTCCTGTTTTCGGCCTGTATACAAATACCAACTAGGCGTTACGCCGGGCTGCCTAGTTGGTTTCTCACGGCGCTATCGACACAAAAATTTGCATCGAGTAGCGCCGTGAAATTTACCCGACATCACCGTCTCCCCCCCACCGCGTCATCTCGCTCTGTCATCTTTATTCATTCAAACTTAGAGTGGTCTGGGGGAACATGCTCATCCCCAGACCACCCGACATATACAAAAATATCGGGAATCGGGCCTGTGTGCGAACAGTGAAGCAACATTTATTTTCCACACGACCCGATTCCCTTACAAGTTACAACTATTCACAAAATATAAAAATGGGCGGCAAAGCGTCCGATACAGCATTTATCAAAATATAACCAGAAATATTACTTTTTTCTAACCGTTCCATTGTATGTTTTACAAAATATATAAAATACAAATATGATGAAGTGGAGAAAAGCATGTTTAATCATTTATCGTTGCGTTTTTGTAAATAAACGTAACCAAAGATTTGTAATCCGCATTACAAATAAAAAATAAAAACAAACAGTTTTTTTTTTTTTTTTTAATAATACAATGGGACGGTCAGAAAAAGTTAATATTTCTGGTTATATTTTGATAAATGCTAAGCCTATGTAAATTTATAAAATATTTAATAAATATTTTTCTATTTAAAAACATTATGTTTATCGTATTGCGTAATAATACTATCATTATTTTTAATTAATAAATAATAACTCTTCGATGTCCCTCTCCCCCTTAATAATTATGTTTGAGTCAGTAAACGCATATTGAGGAACTATGTAAACAAATAAATTCAGAGTCAAAGTAAGGTCGCTGCCTTTACACGTACGTTTTTGCGGACGTATTGGAACGAAGTGTGGTGAAATCTTGGGTCCGAAGCGTACGTGTAATGTCCGCTATTGAATATTTAGGTACTGTGGACGACCGACGTTATTCTTTGTTGTCGTACTTAAAACTAAATTACATGCATTTCACCATACAATACAGATCGATTACACATGCCTTTTATGGTCTGTAATATAATATGTTATTTTTATAGTTTTTCTTGCTGATTACGTGAACAAATTTCACCGCATATACGAGTAGTAGTAAACTCCAATGATGGACCACTATAGCAAGGGTTCCAAAAAAAGTTTTGCTTTCCCCACTGCGCATCAAATTACAAATAGGATTGATGAAATATGCAGTAGGCACTATGGAGGCACAACCAATGGAGCGGGGAGAGGGTTATAGTAGCTTTGCAGCTAGCTAAGAAAGCTTTTTTAAATGTTAACTCCACACAAGTCTTGAGGAAAACAATTACCCTCAAGGCCGCTGAGGAAAGGAAGGAATGAACATGGGTCTTGAAGAGACGCATACAGTAGGAGGGAGGAAACACAGAGGCCGACAAATCATTCCACAGCCGGGTTGTTAAACTAAACGTCAGACAAACGTAGAAACGACTCGTTTTCATGTGACAAAAAATGTCAACTTTGTCCAAAAATGTTGGGTGCGCATTTTGCGTGTTTTCCAATTGTACACCGATGCCGATGGGATCAATAACGACAGTTCTTCGGGGCATCTTCCATTGAAATACAGGTAGAATGAAGACAGCATTTTCATTCTCATTATAAAACATATATTCAAAATATGATGAAGCAAAAGAGAAACAAGCCTGGGAAGCCTTCGAGGATACTGTGAATTATTTACAGCATCCTTGAAGCTTCCCTGGAAAGATTACAGATTATAGATTGCAAAAATAGTGTTGGAATTATACTAAGAACGCAAATACTTAAGATGAAACAGGACCAGAAGAGTAAATTTTTCATCCTCATACATTACTTAAAAAAAAAAAATACTTCTCTGAGGTAGAGAAGTGATATATTATATTGAATTTTGGAATAACTTTTTATTTTATAATATGAATATCGCACAAGAGTCCCAACTGCTCCCAACCGTCTGGAGCCAGCGAGACTATGGCATCCCCAATTTGGGGAATGTTGTGAGGCTGAAGGTATTGGGTAGGGGAAGGAGAAAGGGCAGAGGAAGGTGGGGAAATACCTGGCTATTCAGATCTGGTCACCAAACACGACTAAAAGCCATTTCAAACAACGTTTCAATTCTGAATGGCGGTCTTTCACCAGGGCGATACTGAGAGTATCTTCGACTCTTATTGAAGCTTATGAACCTCATCGTAATACATTTGTTTCAGTTGAAGACGATATTAACAGTTTTATGAAGTATGATACCGATAAAAATTACGGAACGGATTGGTGTAGCTGTAGCTCAGTGGAATAGAGTGCAAGGTCCCAGATAGACCATGGGGTCCTGGGTTCGAGTTTCAATTGCTACCGTTATCTTGATCCGATAACAGTAGCAAGATGAAACAGACAAACTGTAACATTTTTCTGCAACACTTACAGAACCATCTATCAGTCTCGTCATTAACCAATAGGATGCATGCTCTGGATAATAGGTTTGGAGGTGTTATTGATGTATTTGCTGACTCCATTTATACAGTAAAGCGTCATCTATACAAACACTTTGATGAATCCTACAATATTACATATTGTAGCTTGGATAATGTAGCTTTAATGATTTGTATACCAGACGTGACTATCAAAGTTCGTAATACCCTCCGTTTGCATAAACATCAACCAGTACATAACTCAGTAGGTGGTACGACTAGATACGAAATCAACTACTGAGTTCGTGCAGTTTCGAACGAGAGACGACTCGATACGTTCCGATCGAGCTGGCATGTAGTACTGGTCAGGCTCATAACAGACGACCTGACCACAAACGAGAGAGAGAGAGAGAAGCGACTAGATACGCGTCTCTGTCTTGTTTGTTTGTCTGCACAAATAATTAATTGTGCAACGCCCGACTTTAATTTTAACCTGATAGAAGCGACTAGATACGCATCCCTATCTTGTTATGTTTGCACAAAAAGAGGATTGGTGCAAACGCCCCATTTCAGTACATATTGGCTTTCGACAAGCGTAGTTCCGGGGTTTTCGAAGAAGTGATGATGACAGTGCACGTCATCGTTTTCTTTTTCCTACGCCCCTGAACCTCGGTTTCGTCCCGAGACGCTACTGGGTGCTAACGGGACATTTCTCCGACCCCCGCCACCCCTACGGTCGCTCCCGGCGACGGTCCCGAAACAGAGCGGGCTCTCATTGGTCGAGCCCCTCTGATCCACAAAAAAAACCTTTCAAAATTATTGTTCTACCAAAATTGTCTGTCTTTGTAAGCGATTCCTGCGGCCGCGGTGACTGATCTAAATAAACGATATTTTCTGATCTGTTCATTAGCGCCCGCGTAATCGAGTAAACTTACTTATTCTATGTTTGTACAATGCATTTTTTTGTAATCTGACGGCAAAGTATTACCTGTCCTACTTTGACCCCCATGACATACCTTGTAATAATTTTGGTTGCTTTAATAAAAAATAGGTGAAGATTGCAATAGGCTCAATTCAAGCAGAAGGTCGTGATTGACATCCTAATTTTTTGATCAA
>JAHDVE020002424.1:0-31584 GCA_022606495.2 Halesus radiatus | reverse complement strand
AAATCGAAAAAAACGATGACGTTATTTCTACAGGACAACAAAAAATGTTTTAGCGTGAAAGCTTTAATTTTTTTTTCACACAATTTTTGAACAGCATGCTAAAAACACGAAAATAAATATGAGGTCTGTTGGGAATCATGATTTTAACGGCAAATCATTTTTAAGGGCGCACGTTTAAATAAAATTGTGTGAACCGATAGAATCGAAAGTTTCTAGTTTGGAATACCCTCCCGCAGTCCCCTCTTATCCCGCAATAGCCTAAAGATACCGGGTGCGTAGCGAAGTTTATCAATTATTTTGTAGATGTATTAAAAGATGATAATTGATTTTAAAATAATTATTTTCACCTGGCATCAGCACTCAGGTACTTTTAGAAGTAATCCGTTCCATCCCGGCGTGCGGAAGTAAATTTTATTTAATTAATTTCTTCTGTTTCACAATTAATTCACTTAAAAATAATATATGGTATATTTGAGCACGTTCCAGAGTAGAAGATACTCTCAGTATCGCCCTGGTGAAAGACCACCATTCAGAATTGAAACGTTGCTTGAAATGGCTTTTGGGCGTGTTTGGTGACCAGATCTGAATAGCCAGGTATTTCCCGACCTTCCCATTCTCCTTCCCCTCCCCAATACCTTCAGCCTCACAATATTTCCCAAATTGGGGATTCCATAGTCTCACTAGCTTCAGACGGTTGGGGCAGTTGGGACTCTTGCGCCTTATTCATAGAAATAAAAAAATAAATAAAAAATTACCTTTTGTTGAATTTTTTTTAAATTTTGTATAAACCAAATTTAATAATGTCATTAAGTTCTGCAAGTATTTTTAGTTTATATTATTGTGACAGCTGTTTCGGCGTTTAAGACCATTTTTAAAGTGCGTTTAATCCACATTGTGAAGACTTATTTATATGATTTTATTCGCTCCCACCCCATTCTAATTTGGACGGGTTTTTAAAAATAATGATATAATTTATTATCGGTAGAACCGATTTAGTTAAAAAATAATTAAAATTCTCTATTCTGTGAAGTGTTTACACTTAGAATGTGTTTCCTCGTATTTAACTGATAATTTTTTCGCAATTGATTTATTTAAATACCTTATATTGTTTTGATGTGAACATACTGAGAAGTGGTGAATATATAATTTTCCTTTATAAATTAATGTTATATTAGGATCATCGTTCGTTTATTAAATTAAATGGAGTTCTACGAATTAAACACAAAAACTATTAATACTTTGCATTACTGACTCGCGATTCAATTCGATAAAGTTCTTTTCATGTTTTTTTTTTCATTTTATTAGCTTCCCAATGTAAAAAAAATTTCCTATCAGAAAAAAAATAATCATTTTAAAAAACAATTTAAAATAAACTTTTAGATTTCAGATTATTTCTTATTACACCTTCTCGATAAATTTGGGTCGTGATTTTTAGAGTGAAGTCAACCATAGGAAGTTTTATCTTTAGGTATAGATAAATTGGAAAAAAAGTATAATTTGTATACCAGCACAACTAGTTGCCTAATCAACTGATAGTAAAGTTTTACAATCGTATAGCATTCTTAATACAAAACTTAATTTTGGATTTGAGGCCACAATACTAACCTAAGCCTAATTATCTTTTTTTTTAGCAAAAAGTATAGTAAATATCTAGTACGGATTAGAAGTATTTTTTTTGTTTTACATTATGAAATATAGGCCATTAAAGGAATTGATTTTTCACGATTTTAGTGGCACCTTTAACAATTATTTTGGAACTAACAGTGATCTAAAAAAAAAGTTTTTCCCCGTCTACTTTGAAAATGTAATGAAATATTTTTTTTTTCAAAATATTAAAATAAGCTTCATGGTAGACTTTAAATTAAATTAAAAACTACCAATTTATAAAAATACTTCTCATGCGTACCAGATATTTACTAAACCTTTAATAAATAAAAAAATATATATCATTCTGTTTGGATGGGTATTTTGGCCTCAAATCAAAGTAAGTTATGTATGAAACGGGCAGCGCAGCCGTTTCTCTGAATACGTTTTTTTAAATCATGTATCGGACTTAATAGCAATAAGAAGCAAGTAATTTAGTTCTGGGAGACATTGAATAATGCACTTAACGAGGAGAGGGACGTCGGAGAGTTATTATTTATTAATTCAAAATAATGATAGTGTTATTACGCAATACGATAAATATAATATTTTTAAACAGAAAAATATTTATTAAATATTTTATAAATTTACATAGGCTTAACATTTATCAAAATCCAATCAGAAATCCGCATTACAAAAAAAAACAAACGATGTTTTCAAAATTTGTTTTCAAATTTTTCGTTACTTTTATTTACAAAAATGCAACGACAAATTATAGAACATACTTTTCTCTACTTTAAAAATCATATTCATATTTTAAATATTTTGTAAAACATACAATGGAACGGTAAAAAAAAAGTAATATTTCTGATTGGATTTTGATAAATGCTAAGCCTATGTAAATTTATAAAATATTTAATAAATATTTTTCTATTTAAATACACCATGTTCATCGTATTGCGAAATAACACTATCATTATTTTGAATGAATAAATATTAACTCTCCGACGTCCCTCCCCCCCTTAAATTAAGATTTCAATAAAATTAATATACACTTAAAAATCACAAGAACCACATGACGCCATATGGTTTTTTCATCGTTTGGGTTTTAATGAAAAAAAAACATTATTTGGGCTCTCCTGCAAGTGAAAATAATAATTTTCTTTTTTAGGTTGGCAGTACCTATCGGAAAACATCACGTAAAATAACTTTTAAAATAGCGTGTTGTGATTCTATTAATGTATACGCTTATAAATTTTCGCGAAATAGTCATTTGAAATGCACCATTTGATGTCTCCCCCAACTGAAAAGCTGTTTCATATTGTAATTAAGTTCAATCAAAATGTTTCTTAAAAATAAATTGCTATTTAATTGTAATGGATTACACAAATGACATTTCCATAGAATCTGTTTTTCGTAAACTAAAAGAAGGGATGCTGACAAAATACTATTGACATTGATAATTTCGATCGAATAATCGCTTATAAGAATAATTATTCTTCACTTTTACTGGACAAATAAAGAGTTTCCAACTTTGAGAGCACTTCATGAAAAACTGATACAAAATACTAACTTTAAAGGATGTATTACTACGCCTTGCAACCACGTAGCATTTCTAGGATTCAAGTGGAAGAATACTGAAGACAACCGAAGGCATTATATAGAAAAAATACGACATATGGTATCTATTTACGGTTTAACTTTCTCGTCGAAATAGCAGAAAATGGTTCAAAATGCCGATATATTGTGTTTACTAACGAAACTTTTATTCAAGAGAGCCACACATCATCTAAATCTTGGACAGGTGGAAGCACTTCAGGTTTAAAGAAACCCGCATCGAAAGGTAATCGGTTTACTTGATTCTGGAGGTATGGAAGGTTTTATTTCTAACACATTGCTCTTGTTTAAAGCCAATAAAAAAACTGTTAAAAATAATCATTTTAAAAAACAGTTTAAAATAAACTTTTAGATTTCATATTAATTGATAAACTAAAGTTTTTAAGACAAGATTTTTGTGCATAGCGCAAAGGGTAACAATTATTTTTATAAACAATAATTATTAGCCTGAAACACTCATCCAAATTGAAAAAACCTTCCGAGAAAAGATAAATGTCGCCGACAAAACCTTCCGAGAAAAGATAAATGTAAAAAAGATAAAGGTTTTTTCAATTTGGATGAGTGTTTCAGGCTAATAATTATTGTTTATAAAAATAATTTTTAGATTTCAGATTATTTCTTATTTATCACGATCAGATTAATTATGATAACTACGAAAGCTGGTTAAAAACTCAATGAATACAAAATTTAAAACCCAATTGTGTTGTAGTGATTGGCCTAACCTAACCTAACTCGAATTCACGAAAAAAGCAAATGATAGACTGGCTTTCTTCACGAAATATCTCAATTTCTCCAAGTTCAATATAACCAATTTTATATCATCTTGGTTATATTGAACTTGGATATTATATTAATATTGCTAATTAATAGGGATAGATTTGTAGAATTCCTAATCGATTCCACTATAAAGGAGCATAGCAACAACGTTTTACGTTTGCCCCCTTACAACCGGAAACTAATCCGATAGAAAATATATGGTTTATGATAAAAGGTTGTGTTGGGAAAAAAATATGTTTCTTAATAATGAAAAGCATATAGACATAAGCAAAGGAAAAAAATATTTACAATCGCTATACAAGAATGGGAAAACGTATGTCGTCGTGCAGAGCAGGAGGAAAGTAATTATAAAGGATGCGATGTGGCTATAGACAATGTAAGGGTAATTCACCTAGGCGAATCCTCCGACGAAAGTGCGATCGAAGAGCGTGATACTAGCACAAAATAACGGAGAGCGATTAGTGCCACGTGTGGGTTTGTTTAAAACACATATACGATCTATTTCTATTTAAATCATCACTAAAAACATTTCTTCTGAACAAATAATGTCACTACTCGTTAAACGAATATCTGCCTCGAGTTCTCGTGTCGAGACATGAAATACAGCTAGGTATACCTTCCTTATATTTCTTATCGTTATTACAAACCGGGACTGAGC
Source organism: Halesus radiatus (assembly GCA_022606495.2). Lineage (NCBI taxonomy): Eukaryota > Metazoa > Arthropoda > Insecta > Trichoptera > Limnephilidae > Halesus > Halesus radiatus. The sequence goes on along the minus strand of JAHDVE020002424.1, from coordinate 26,948 downwards.
AGTGGAATAGGCCTTAATAAATAATATATAGTTGTTGAAAGATGAAGTCAATTAGGTCTGACCTTACCAAAAATTAAATGCCACTCTGATCTCTGATTACACGAAAAAATCAATTACGAGAATAATGGTCTTCCACTCAGACCGCGAAATCATCAATTGCGTTGATGATCTATTCTTTTGATAGGTAATTTCGTGAGGGTAGATCAGCTCCCAATCAAACACCAGACCAGACTACTCCACTCACCGATATTAAAATCTTCTTTCAGAAGCAATTCCAACCAAAGCGAGCCAAAAACTTAATTATTTCCCGAGTGAATTCACCTTGACCTCCGATTATTGAAAAAAAAACCTACAAAAGTTCTTTAAGCTATTGCCATTGTTTTTTTTTTTTTGGTTGGTCCCTGACATTAAAAAGCAAAGTAATCCGTTATCCCATAAATTAACGCAGGATTTATTGGGTAAAACACACTTCAGATCTGTAAGGTTATCTGTGCAGGTGGCCAAAAGAGAAACTAACGATCAAACCAAGGATCAAACGAACTAATTTTGCAATATTTCTGCAATAGCCACGCCCTGACTACATTTTAGGGGTGTAAAATAGTCATTTTATATGTAAATATGTATTTCATGACAAAAGAGATCGTAGTCCAATCGACCAACGGAATATTATAAATAATCTATGTAAATAAAAATCAATGTAAGTTTGTAAGTTTGTTTGTCCTCAATGTTATCGAAAATCACTGCACCGGTTTCGCTGAAAATAGCACAATTTGTTTTTATTAGTACCGGGAGGATTTATAAATTAGTTTGAATGAAATCCAATATGTAAAACTGTTGCTATAACGTTTTAAAATTACTATAAACAACATTGAAACCGCCATATTTTATTTAGGTTAGCCCATAGATATAGCACTCTGGTTAACCACAGATTGCATATTCAAAAGAAGAAGTTTTTTTTGTTTAGAATATTTTCAAAATGGAAAACACGAGTAGGTACCTACTTAAGAACTTTATGATTTAGATATATTTTGAAAAAATAAACGTTTGGAATGAAATAAAATAGTCAAATGAATGTTTCTTTATTTGGAGATAGTTATTTTCACTGTCAAATCAATTATGGCACCCTAATGACAAGCAAGAATTCACAACATCATAACTTTATATAAACCCGAGCAAGGACGGGTACACATTAGCTAGTTTTGTATAAAATATTTACTTTACGTTCTATACGAATTCGTTTATTCATATTGTATTTTTAATATTTTCAACAAAAAATCATACCTTAATCATTCATAAAACTGCTTTATAATTACTCTGAAGATTCATTATCATCATCTGCAGCATTTATTTATCTTAAAATAGAACATAATGTATATGTCTATACATATATATATATTTTTTTTTTAAGTGTCATTTCACAAGAGCCCCTCTGTATGTACAGAGCACATACAGGAGAACTATATCGCTATCCGGTTGTTCAACAATGTGAAGCTGGTTAAGGAGGGGGCTGTAGGAAGGGATTTGTCATTAAAGGGGCCCGCATTTAATGTAGGTGGAAAGACAGATGCCAGTACCTCGTTCAACATACGATCCGATTTATGCAAAAACGAGTCTGCGAAACAACTCGTTCTCATGAAGGCAATATCAACTGTGAACGAATGTTCCCCTCGTGTCCGTTTAGATTCACGCACGTTCACCCGGGCAGAGGGGATCAACACTGCTATCTCCTTCGAGCAGGCTCCATTGGAATATCTTTAGAATAAACTCAGCACACCTACATTGCATCTGTGAATTAGTCATGGCAGTCGTTCCGCTCTACTTTGCCCAGAATCAAGTAGGTTCAATAAATATTTGGGGGCTCCAGCCCAGAAGTGACTTCAAAATTCAACTGTTGGACGTACTTGTAATTTGTATAGGTTTAGCAGTTGGTCACTATTAAAGAATCTGCTATTCCTATACAAGACAGCCAGTTTCTTCGAAGCCAGATTTACTCGGGTTTCTATAGAGCCCCGATACTTAAGCTGGTCTGAAATACTTACCCCAGGCATCTTAATGGAGTCTTTATTAGGAAAGGTGCCCCCATAAAATTGCACCAGACAGTCAATGATCTCAGTCCTTCCCGAAATTAGACACGCTAGGGTTTTTGAAACGTTGAAACTGACTAGGTTGACCCTACCCCAGGCACGAACCTTCTCGAGGTGGTGGTCAACTTTTATTCTCAATGTTTCCTTAGCCGTTCAGGCGTCAACAGTGGAAGGGGGTTTTTCGAAAATAAAACCATCGCGACCGGTGCTGTCATCGGCGTAATAGAGAATTGGTGCGCATTTAACGAGATCGTTTATGTGCAACAAAAACAGCGTCGGTAATAGCATGGATCCTTGAGGTACGCCTGCATTACTTTGGCGAAGAGAGGAAAAAGAACCATCAACTGCGGATTGAATAGTTCTTCCATTAACGAAGTCCGCAATGCAAATTTGCGGGGTTCGTTCAAATGGATCCCGTAAGATGGCAACTTCCCGACAAACGCCCGATGCCAGACCCTATCGAAGGCCTTGGGGATATCCAATCCAACAGTTTGGGTCTCTTCGTAACGCTTCAAGTACCGCCCTCAAACATGCTTCACATATAATATAAAATTAATTTAGTAAGAAATACTTTGTTTAAACCACTGTTTAATATATAAATATAAATGTATTTCAGAAGCAAAGCTTCCCTTATCGGGATACAAAGTATACTAAAAAATAATGAATATGAAGTATGGACAAATAATAAACATAGAAAAATAATAATATAATAATAGCCAAATTACAAAAATTAACAACAAGTCATGAAAGTAGTTACCTAAGTAATTAATTAAAAATTTAAAAATAATACGAAAATAAAAAATAATCATTTATTTATAATTTTGAAACTACAATTACTGATGGAATACCATTTTAAAACGAATTATTTGATTAAAAAATCTTCGTAACCTTTTTCCACTTATTTATTTTCGACCGGTCCGGTTTTACCGTATCACGGACATCATCAGACTCTCACAAATAAAACTAAATCTATGGTAATATAGAATCGATGTCGGGAGTGAGTCCCATTGCTTTCTAATATTGTTTTTACTTATGACTTGAAATTTGTTTTATTGCTGACGGTACTATTTAGTATTATGTTTTTAAAAACTACTTTCGTGTTGGTTTATTATCCTAGCAGTTTTTAAAAACATAATAATTTAAAAATTAAACAATTTGTATTATTAGTATACATAAAATCAAGAAAATAACAAGGTACATAAAATAAAATAAAAAGTCGGTATATGCCTTAAACATTTTTAATTAAAAAAATGTTTACCGATTTACGAACATGAACAGTAATAATAATAATAATAAGCGGATGATTTTTATAGCGCCGCTTTTGTGAGAAATCACCTCAGGGGCGCTGTACAAATATTACTTCCAGTAGTTGTTAATTTGTACTGTAAGCAGTTCCTAAAACAACTGTGAGAAAATATTAACTTATATACCGTAAGCGAGCCAAAAACTTAATTAATTCCCGAGTGAGTTCACCTTTCCCAGGCTAACCTTGACCTCCGATTATTGAAATAAAAAATGTACAATAGTTTAAAACTCGCTTTCATTGTTTTTTAAACCTCCCCGAAGTGACGCGGAGAAAATTGCTTGGGGTAGGTTTCTATTTCTTAGTCAGGGGCGCCGCATCCTTATTTGTAATGTGTGCGGCGCACACGGGCTGACGAACCAAAGGGCGGCCTGTTAAATATCGTCCTCAACGCGAAAATACCTCCCGTGTTTCAAAAACGTTAATTATTCAAAAGAAACTAACTGATTTTCGAGAGTTATGTATTGTTTTATGAAACAATGAAAAATCGAATTTAATAATGATATAATTAAGTTCTGCAAGTATTTTTAGTTTTTTTTTAATATTGTGACAGCTGTTTCGGCGTTTAAGAAGTGGCAGTTCGAAAATTGCCTTAAATGCCGAAACAGCTGTCACAATAATAAAAAAAAAAACTAAGAATACTTGCAGAACTTAATAATAAAATTACTAAATTTGATTAACATTAAATTAAAAAAATTGAGTTCTATGAATTAAACACAAAAACGATTACTGACAAAAAAAATCGCTCTGTAAATTAAAAGTGAACAATGGATGTTCACAAATAGAAAACCTTAAATCTTGAAGTACAAATTTATAAAAATTACGATTTTACAAATGCCTAACTAATTTTTGTGAAGTCAACCATGAGGTATTTTCCTGTTGAATACGATATGCCGTTCCTCACCGATCTCTGCAAGATTTTGTAATGTCTACTTTATTTGTTTTGGATACATACGGTTATAGAAGTTATACAGGTTTAATAAATTTGTTAAATGCGAAGTTAACTGAATAGAGAATAGTTATAAAAATGTAGAAAAAGCTGAAGAAAAGGAAATATAGAAATAATTATGAGGAATTAAAAATATCAAAATATTATGTGGTTAACAGATTCATTCCCATTCGGAAAAAATATTTTCGTCGAGTAGATGTTTATGAAATATTGCTTGATGTGGCTATAGCCGTATTTGGTGGCAAAATCTGAAAAGTCAGGCTGTTTCCAACCTTTCTTTTCCCCAACTTCAACCTCTCCCCCACCTACTTCAGCCTCATAACATACCCCAATTAGGGATTTCATAGTTCAACTGGCTCTAGGCGGTTGGGAGCAGTTGGGACTCTTTTGCTGTATTCATAAAGCATTTAAATTTATCTTTTTAATGCTTGTAAAACGAATGCCTACCCTTGACGTCCTCCATGGTCGAGGGGTAAGGCTCTCGACTACGAATCCGTAGGTCGCGGGTTCAAATCCCGGCGTGCGCAAGTAAATTTTATTTAATTAATTTGTGCTGTTTCACAATTAATTACTTAATAATATGTATATTTTCGCACGTTCCAGAGTGGAAGATATTCTTAGTATCGCCCTGGTGAAAGACCACCATTCAGAATTGAAACGTTGCTTGAAATGGATTTTATCCGTGTTTGGTGGCCAGATATTTTCCCACCTTCCTCTTTCCCTTCTCCTTCGCCTCCCCAATACCTTCAGCCTAACAACATTCCCCAATTGGGAATGCCATAGTCTCACTGTCTCCAGACGGTTTGGAGCAGTTGGGACTCTGGTGCGGTATTAATATAAAACGAAAAAAAATGCGAAGACTAAAATAATGTATTGTTTGTTAAAGTAATAAAGAGAGAGAGAGAGAACGTTGATTCATCCATTATCATTAAAAACTGATATTTTTTTACGTACAAAAGTGTATGTGATAATTTATCAAAAACAAACAATTGTTTTATGTATAAAAATAATTAATTTTTAGAATGAAACGAGTTGCCTGAAGCATTTATAATGTGTAAGTTCGTGAATAACCGAGTTATAAAAAGGTCAGAAAAGAATCCAATCCTATTGAATTCGATTCGCATCTACCAGCACCGCACAGTGGAGACACGTAAAGTGGCAGGGACGGCAATATTACATTATCATGGTTTTTTGAAAAATTTGGTGTTTAAACTTTGGTTTTTACAAGGGGTGCCAACATTTTACTTGCACCGGGTGCCGTTTAGCTTAGGGCCGGCCCTGATTGGCCTGCCTGACGTTTAAAACCGTTAGTTGTTAGGACGCTTGTGATGCATTCTCACTCACAGATGTATACGATACAAGATGCAAAGGTTATTTTGTACTCTTTTCACTCGGGGCTACTTTTTGATAGTTTTATTACTCATAGATAGACGCATGCCATACAAGATCCAAGGCCAATCTGTACTATTATTTCTCATTTTTGTTTAACACAAGATTGTATCCGTCGCAGCGGCCCTGTTCCTATTCTAGTACATATCTACTCCACCTTAATGTCGGGATATTCTCTTGGGGATATTTACATGGCGCATTCACAATACATACGCATATAAATATTATAAAAGTTTTATCTTTCCGTGAAGAAAAAACACCTACGTATTCGCTTACCGTGTATTACCTACCTACCCTATATCATGCAATATCATGCGATGTGTAGTTTACTAATATTATGTCCTGTGCGTGCAAAATCATATCTTCCCAAGCTAAAACTTTAAAACATAACGTGTTAATCTGGAGTGACCTGCCAGGTATCTATGTAAAGTTATTCTTATTTGTTACTTTTTTCATTCCGATCCCCATATGGGAACCATATCCGGACCCATAGAAAAAAATCTTTGTTTTACACGATCATTATTTCCATACCTACAATTTCGTACATATTTGCACATATAGTTGCCATTAAAGGAGAAAGAATATTTTGGGGCGGTACTTAATCGTAAAACAATGGAATCCGAACAGAAACACGCTTTCACAATCAAATTAAACACAGTCTAATCTACCTTTAATCTTTTTGACAATGTTTAAAATTATATTCCTAAATAAACACGCAACATCTTCACAAAATACTTAACGTAACTATACGTAAAAGAATGACAGCTGTCAAAGAAAGCGTGCTAAACTGTGACAATGTTCTCGCGCATTATTGGCTCAAAGCAAAATTTAAAAAAAAATCATCAAAAATGTACTCTAAATCCACAATACTGGAATTATATTAAGAGGTAACACATATTATTGTCTTCTCATCAATATATTAAATATAAAAATAAATAAACGCGCAAATTTCCACCAACAAACAATGACAGACCAATACGACAGCTGACCGCATAATGCCCGCCATCTTACTGTACGAAAATTGGGATGAAAATATAGAACACGTCCTAATTTTCATCCCTTTTCCATAGAAACAGACAATCCGTGAGAAATCTGGATGAAATAAGTATCGTGCACGCGTTCTTAGACGATTTAATTTTTTTCGTCCAGTTTCCAAGTGGAAAGTCTTTTTCTATGGAATTTTCCATAAAGTCCGTTTCCGTTTTCCGTTTAAGAACGCCTTACAGACGTTCTTACATGATACCTATTTTCATCCAGATTGCGCGCAAGTTGTCTTTTTCTATGGAATATTCTATAGAAAATTCCATAGAAAAAGACAATTCACATGAAAACTGGGCGAAAAAAATGATCGTCTAAGAAGGTCTTTATGTATGTTTCTGTCGATATCAGTTTGTGCATAACAAGATATACTCCAGTAAGTAATATTTGTACAGCGCCATATGGATGATTTTTCAGAAAAACAGCGTTAGGTATATAATTTACCCACAGATTATCGAAACAATATCATTATGGAAAGGGATTAGATTAAATATGTTTATCAGGTTATATCGAAATGGGGTTATACGTTATTGTTTTGACGTAAAAATGAACACGCGATAAACCCCTATTTGGTTTTTTGATAATTATTGTGAATTATTATTTTAAAGTACCGCAATGAGCCATGGAACTGGGAGAGAAAATATGAAAGCAAACTGAATCCTGTAGAAATGAGATCTCTAAGGCGAATGTGTGGTAAAACCATGTATGATCGTGTGAAAATGTTGAGATTCGTAAAGGATGCAAGTCTGATGTAAGCGTAATGATTAAGATTGATAAAGGAACGATTAGATTGAGAAAGGAGTGTAAGGAGAATATACTCGTATGACGCGAATGTGAGTGAAAGAAGATATCGGTGACGCCCGAAGAAGACATAACACGATTAAATTAATCAAATGCCTGAGTCGGGCCATGTCTGAAGTCAGAATATCATACGAAATTGTATGAGACGATGTATGAATGTGGATGAAGCAAGAAGTACATGCCAAGATCGAGTTGTTTGTCGGTCCGTCCTCTTTGCCTGCTCCTGCGGGGAAACGGCGTGATGGTTAATTAGTTATTATTTTTTAAATTACGTTGTTGTTAATTTCTGCTTTCCGCAACTTTGAATAGAATAGAATAAAGTTTATCCATTTTCTGGCACATTTACGCTGTATGCATATGCGGGTATTAAGTGCGTTTAAAACTTCTGTCAACTTTTTTTTTTTTAAATTTCATGTTTAGGAAAATAGGAAAACATAGGGAAAACGCTATTCCGTAAATCAAACTGAATACGTGTACCTACCTACTAAAATGTGTATTACAATTTACAAACATTATCATTTGCAATCTTTAAAAAAAAATATTAAGTTAAACAAAATACCTATCACAATATAAGCTCATAATTTGTTTTGAACCATTTCAAGTTTATATAATAATCAACCGGTTTCGGAAGTAACCTTTCTTAATATACATACATGACTAAACTAATAAAAGAAATAATGCGTTCATATTATAATGAGGGCAAGCCACAAAGTAAATGCTTTTTACGAATACGAAATACTTATTATTTCACTTTATTCTATTAAATTACTTAACTACATATATACATTATTATTATTTTTTTATTTTTTTTTTATTTATTTATTACAATAAAAAATTACAAAATTATAACATAATACATGATATTTTTGTTACTTGTTATTATTCTACTCTCCATAAGTTGAGCTCCAGTAGCTCGTGGTTATGGGAGGAGTATTTACAAACATAAGATAAAATGAATACATAGTTAGAGTAGGTGATATGAAATTAAAATTAAATAAATACAAACGTAAATCAACAAAACACTTTTAGACTAATAATAATATTAACCAAATAGTAATTTATACGCTAGATAGTACATTATTGGGGGTACAATATATCATTATCTAAGTTCAGGGAATTAATTTGCTTTTTAAATTGTTTATATTTCAAAGTGTCGGTTATACTAATTTTATTTTTAGATAATAATATATTGAACCATCTTATACCTAAATACAAATAGTGGTGCTGAGCCGTGGTCGTTCTTAACATCGGGATGGCTATTAAACCATTAGTTTTAAATCTATTGCTTATACTATCAGTGGAGTGAATTTTATTGATGAAGAATTCTTTGTAAATTTGATGTAAGGCGTTTCTTTTATACAGTTCGGTAATAGATGATACATTGAATTTCCGAAATATCTCTATAGTAGGAAAGTCGTATGGTTTTTTAAGGATGATTTTAATTATTATTTTTTGAATTGTTAGTATTGGCTGAAGTGAGGCTTTATAAACCCCTCCCCACCCAATAATATTATTATTATTATATAATTATTATTCTAATCTTATTTTATTATCTACTTATGTCATCATATATGTATCTGAAAAATTCAGAGTTTTTAAAGTATTTTGACCGACAGGGACATAGTAATAGTAAGTAATTTAAAAAACTACCATCAAATATTAAATATTTTTGTTTATATTCGAATAAATTCTGGAACTCTACCGTCCTTACTGCGCCCCTCGCGATTTATCGATAAAACAGATGTCCGTTTTACCCATGAGTCATTCTGTCAAACAAGCGCAAGGTCAGTACTCAGTTACGTCAGTGTTGTTGTGTCCTGTCATAATGGCGTGTTGTTAGTGTTTTAATATTGTTTTTTTAATCCTTAAATCCAGTTATCTCTTTGTTAAAGAGTGCACAATGTCTGCCAGGAAGAAGGTACAGCCCAAACGCCATTCGAATAATGGTTTTATATCTCTGTTTGCTGTGCAAGATGAGAAATCGCTTGAAAATGAGTTGACACCTTCATTAGTGAGGTCAGCTAAACGAACAGGTCAATTGAATCTATCCGCTCGTGGTTTGGGAAAAGGTAACTTCAAATTGCGCAATTTAATGCATTGCAACTAGGTAAATACGCAGTCAGTTCTAACCTATAACAATGGGTTTATTCTAACCTTATTTTGATGTTGTTTTTCAAGTTCCTGATCAAGTATGGAAACTTAATGAGATGGAAATTGAAAAGGATATTGACCTTGATTTTAATCGGTCATCGAGTGAAAAGCCTTGGTGGCACAGTGTTCCAATCATCTATTTAGATATCAGTTCTAATGCAATTGTAGAACTACCTTCTGACATAAACAACTTGCCAGATTTGACAACTCTATTGGTAAGTGATATCATTAACAAAACCATGTATTCATTTACAGATTCATGATAATTCGCCAATTTTGCAGTGCTAACTGATACGAGTTTTATTGATGATGATCAAATTCTATGTTAATTGAGAAAATTTACAAAAATCACATTTGAAACATAAAACAAAGTAGAATTTTATCCATATAGTATTTGTCAGGTTAAATATTTTTACTATTAAATTAAGCATTTATTTGTCCATCGCTTCATTTAATTATTCGTGTGCATCGATTCTAATAATATAATTTATTTTACCAAACTTATTAAATAATACTGTAATCGCGAAATTACATTTTATTTCAATAAATTGCTTGTAAAAAGTATCTCCAAAGCTGTTAGTGTTTTATTTTGTTAATAGATGGCACTAATGTAACCAATTTATTTGCAAAGTGGGTAATAATATAATATTGTGTTTATATAATATTATTATGTTTTGACATAAATTAATATTAAATTATCACAATCGACCTCTGTGGTCGAGCGGTTAAGATCCTTGACTACAAATCCAGAGGTTGCGTGTTCAAATCCCAGCGTGCAGATGTAAATTTTATTTAATTAATGAGAAGTGTAGTTTCACATTTATTTAAAATAATATAAAAACATATATAGTATATCTGTGGCACTTTCCAGAGTGGTAAGTATTCTCAGTATCACCCTGGTGAAAGACCGCCATTCAGAATCGAGGCGTTGCTTGAAATGATTTTAGCCATTTTTGGTGACCAGATCTGAATACCCTGGTATTTTCCAACCTTCCCCTTCCCCACTCCTTCAGCCTCAGAACATACCTCAATGGTGGATGCCATAGTCCCACTGGCTCCAAACACTGGGGAGCACTTGGGACTTGGGAACGTTGCTGTAATCACATTAATAAAAATAAAACATTTTGAAGATACCCTATGTTGTGACTGAGTCAGGAGGTTGCTGGTTCAATTCTCATTAGTGCAATAAATATGTTTACAATAAGTTAATAATAAATTATAATATTAAATTTTGTGAAAACTTATTGAAGCTTATAAACCTCATTAATAATAATAATCATAACAATTGGATGATTTGTATAGTGCCGTTTTTGTGAAAAATCACCTCAAGTGCGCTGTAGCATATTTTCAATTATTGAAGATAATATTAACAGCTCTCAAAATGAAACATGAATCTGAAAAGACACAGAAAAGAAAAAGATAAAGGTAGCAACAGAAATTCGAACCTAGGACCTCATGCTCTATCCGGGACTTAGCATTCTAATCCACTGAGCTACAGTTCCGTCATTTTTATCGGTATCATATTTCGAGGTTCTGAGTTCGTTTCCTAGTTGCAATCTTTATCTTTTCCGTGTTTTTTTTATTTAATTTTTCATTTTGAGTGTTGTTAATATTTTCTTTAATGCCTAAAAATAAATTATAATATATTTAAAAAAAATAAAACAATAACTTTAAAATTTATACTTTTGCCGACCGGGTTTCGCTACTACCGTAGCTTCAGGGCAGAATACTACTAAACCATGAACTAAGATACACATGTGTTATAGATTGATAAAAACAGGCGAGTGAAGGGCCAAGGGTGGGAGATCAGCATGTACCTGACCGGGAAGGGTGTGTACTTTGTTTATTGGGAATAATTTATGGATTGGACTTTTATTTAAATTTATTTGATTATTTATGAGTCTACTATTAGTGTTTTTGGCTTTCCATCATCAACAAAGTACACACCCTTCCCGGTCAGGTACTTGCTGATCTCCCACCCTTGGCCTTCCACTCGCCTGTTTTTATCAATTTATAACATGTGTGTATCTAAGTTCATAGTTTATTAGTATACTGTCCTGAAGAAGCTACAGTAGTAGCTAAACCCGGTCAGCAAAAGTATAAATAAAAGTGATGTAAACAAAGTTGTTTTATTTTTTAAATTATAATGTAACATCACCAAGTTACCGCTTCACATGAAAATATAACATATCTGCGCGTGTTTAATTAGATTTATCGTTATTGTATTTCAGTTGCAAGACAATGCATTGGCTTCTATTCCACCACAGGTTGGAGAACTACTGATGTTGGCGACTTTAAACATAAGTCGAAATAAGCTAACAACATTGCCAAACGAATTCTATAAGCTAATAGAGTTAAGAATGCTAAATCTTTCGTATAACTCGATAGATTCGTTGGATCCAGCCATTGGTGATTTTGTCATGCTGAATAAGCTGGTAATATGATTTTGTGATTTATTAATTTTGGTGGCTGGTTCTTCAGAATAAATATAATATGAATACTCTTTAACCCTTTAGGTGCCACCGAACGATATATCGTTCTGATACATTATTGTATCCATCATTTATATTTTTTTACCGTTTTATCTCAAATAAAAAATAAAAGTAATCAAAATAATTTTTTTTTATATATATTCATGGATTATCGACACTGCTCCAGCATTTAAAAAAAATACATGTGGCACCTAAAGGGTTAATAAATTAGTTCTGCTCCGTGTGTCAATATTTAGTATTGCTTCTGGAATTGAACCTTCATAGTATTGTAGTTTTTTTTTTTACCTTTTAAATAATACACTTATGCTGATATGTTAATATTTACCTCTCGGTGAAGGGTCTCAGTTGATATCAAAACATATTTTTCTTGTTGTTTTGATTTGATATCTTAAGTGCAATGTTGTTCAACTTCTGATCAGAGTAAACAGTCAACATAATCATTTGTTCGTTTACCGAATCTATCCTAACCTAACCTATTTTGTTCTCAAAGTTCAACAATTTTATGCATTGCTCTAAATTTTGTTTTTTACTGATTTATTTTATTTACTTATTTATTTATACGCCCACAAAGGCTTTTACATGCATGATACATAAAATCATCAAAAAAATTCCAAACCATTAATTTTAGTGTAGCGTGCAATTAATTTCGACCACTTAGGCAGCTTCCTCATGGGTTAGTAAGGAATCAACGTAAACTGGGTGCAGTAAGAATGCATGATACCAAGAGCGCTCCGTTCCGTCTATTTTTATACAGTTCGGTGCGACGCAGGAACGATGTTACAGATTTCCAATATATAGGCAAACGGTATGTGGCTTCAGTAGTTTCTTGACATTATCGCGTAAAACACTTAGAGCACAAGGAACTTTTAATTGACTTTTTTGTTGATAACATTTCTTTTAGTTAACGCTTTTAAAATATTCTTACGAATTTATTACATTGGGCACTTTAAGAATATTACAAAAGCATTGTGGATAAATGTAAAATTCCACTTTCTCGTTTTCACTAGACTCACTGACAACATGGTAAATGCGGGACTGTAAAACAGAATTCTCCAATACCGACAGTTTACTGTCTGAACATATACTTACATCTGCAGACCCATTGCGTGTTCATGCAGCGAGGCATCGCACAACATTACCCGCATTTTTGCTGCTCCCGGGCATTGTTGATTTCATACTGACCCATGATGGAGATTTCTTAAATGAAATTAAACTATATTTATCTTATTTTTAAAAATATTTATGGAAAAGCAGTGGACACATTATTTCAATGTTAATAGCAGTTGCGTGCAACCCATAAATGCTGAAAAGCTGTTCCTACCCCTAGAAAAATTAACTATAGAAAGAAATTGTACAAAATTTTTAAATGGAGACAAATTTTTAATCAAAACGGATTTTTTCCATGAATTTATTTGCCATAACAAACAACCAACGGAAGATAAATTAATTATTTTCTAATATTCAATGTGCAATTATTTATACCTCAATTAGAAACTAATTACAAACCACACGGAGTCTTCCTTAGGCCATGTTCGCCACTGGTTGATAGGTATCAGTTTATTTTCAAATGTTCTGTAAAAAGAAACTGTAATCTTTGGTTCTATTTATGTCAAATAAGTGTATCTATTTTTTATTCTGGTGTTTTTTTTTTATGTATTTATTTCAGGTACTTCTCACAGATATTTTATTGCTTCTTATAAACCTTTTTTTGTAAAATACCTAGTCTGTAAATCTTTCCCATTTCATGATACATTATATAATTACCCATAAACGAGGTGTTTAATAAATTAAAGTTGGGGAAACCTTTTGCAAAAATATTTCCATAATTTTGCTATGTTTTACCTGAATTTTCTTCAAGTGAATTATGTATGTATTTTCCAATATTGATTACTTGACCGACATAATCATTCAAGATTGGTCGTTAATCATTAAATATATCAATGTTCTGGAATTGAGGGATGTAGCAGATAGTAGAAATACAATGAAGAAAAAAAGGAAGGTTTATGATTTTAGATGAACCAAATATCATGTGTGATTTATCATCGCTGCTTACTAAAATATCGAAAACGCTTGAGAGTTAGTCAGTTCTTTATATCTATAATCTTTTATACTTAATATTGATGTGTGTGTCAATAGAGAGAAGAATAAATATATTTTATTAATATTGATGTGTGTGGCAATAGAGAGAAAAATAAATATATTTTAAAGATTTTTTATTAAAATGCAAGCGTTAAGGTGTCCATAACATAATAACAATTATAACAATGCATTAAGTGCATTGTATGTTACTATTCTTGTATTAATACAGATTTAGGATTCTACTTGTTGATTTAAATGCAAGTGTTATGTTACCCATGCTCTTATATGTCTAACTAGCTGATGTGTACCCGGCATAAATTTATGAAGATAAATAATAAAGTTATGAAGTTGTAAATTCTTGCTTGTCATAATTGATTTGACAGCGAAATTAACTATCTCCAAATAAAGAAACATTCATTTGAATATTTTATTTCATTCCAAACGTTTATTTTTTCAAAATATATCTAAATCAAAAAGTTCTTAAGTAGGTACCTACTCATGTTTTCGATTTTGAAAATATTCTACCCAAAAAAACCTTCTTCTTTTGAATATGCAATCTGTGGCTAACCAGAGTGTTATATCAATGGGCTAACCTAAATAAAACATGGCGGGTTCAATGTTTTTCATACTATTAAAACGTTATAGCAACAGTTTTACAAATTAGATTTCATTCAAACTACTTTCTAAACCTTCCCGGCACTAATGAAAACAAACTGTGCTATTTTCAGCAAAACCGGTAGAGTAATTTTCGAGAACATCGAGGACTAACAAACAAACTTACATTGATTTTTATATATATAGGAGATATGACAATGTATGTACAGATAAAATCGAAAGATGGAAAAATGCTGACGAATGAGAAAGATATAAAAAAGAGATGGATGAAATACTTTGTAGAGGTCTTCGAAAGCAACCCGAGTGATAGTGATTCCAGTGGCGAGTCAGGTATGAATGACGATGGCGTGAATGTTCCCAAAATCAGCATGGATGAAATTAAGAGATCAATTAAATGTATGAAGAATGGTAAGGCTGTTGGTTTCGATAATATTGCTGCTGAATACTTTAAAGGAGATAGCCGTATAATTCTCACATGGTTATGAAAACTTTTTAACCAGTGTTTAGAGGAGGGTTACACCCCATTAGATTGGAGAAGGGCTGTGATCATGCCTCTATACAAAGGTAAAGGGTCACGCATGGAATGTGGAAATCACAGGGCATAAGTTCAGTTGGAAAGCTGTATGGTAGGATATTGATTGAAAGGGTACAAATGAAAACAAAGGATAAAATATGGGATATGCAAGGTGCATTTATGAGTGGAAGGGGATGCATGGATCAGATTTTCTCGTTGCGTATGCTCACAGAGAAGTTTCTGGCAAAAAACCAGAAACTTTTCTGTGCTTTGTAGATCTACAAAAAGCATACGACCGAGTTGACAGAAAAAAGTTATGGAAGGTGTTGCCCAAGTATGGAGTGAATACAAATCTTATACAGGCAATCGCATCTCTGTACGAGGGAAGCGTTGCATGTGTTAGGGCAAACGGTGATTTTACTGGGTGGTTTGACATCACAAAAGGTGTTAAGCAAGGCTGCGTAATGTCACCGTGGTTATTCAATCTATACATGGATAATTGTATGCAAGAATTGAAAGAGGTGGGCTTGGGCGCAAAAATGAGTAGTCTGCAAGTTTGTTGCCTGTTGTATGCTGATGATGCGGTGCTGATTGCTAATAGTATAGAAGATCTACAGTCCCTCGTATCTAGGATGAACGAAGTATGTATGAAGAATGAGCTAATGATGAATGTAAGTAAGTCTAAAGTCATGGTGTTTGAAAGAGAGAGTACGAGAACAGTGTGCAATATAGTTGTGAATGATGAATACTTGGAGCAGGTAGACGAGTTTGTGTATTTGGGAAGTATGTTTACGAGAGATGGAAAGACTGATAGGGATATTGAAAGAAGGGTGAATGCAGGAAACTCCATTAACGGAGGACTGAACGCGGTTGGCGCAAACAGTTGTCCAAGGAAGCGAAGCTAGCAGTCCACAATGGAGTGCTGATACCAACCTGATGTATGGCAGTGAAGCATGGAACTGGCAGAGGAAGGATGAAAGTAGACTGAATGCTGTAGAAATGAGATCTCTGAGACGAATGTGTGGTAAAACCATGTATGATCGAGTGAAAAATGTTGAGATTCGTAAAGAATGCAAGGCTGATGTAAGCGTAGTGAGCAAGATTAAGAAACGGACGCTTAGATGGTTTGGGCATGTAGAGCGAATGAACGAAGAAAGGAGTGTAAGGAGAATATATGACGCGAATGTGAATGGAAGAAGAAGCCGGGGACGCCCAAGGAAGACATGGCACGATCAAGTGAATCAAATACTTGAGTCGGGCCATGTCAGAAGTCGGAATAACAGAAGAGAATGTATGAGGCGTTGTATGAATGTGAATGAAGCAAGAAGTGTATGCCAAGATCGAGTTGTTTGGCGGTCCGTCCTCTCTGCCTACCCCTGCGGGGAAACGGCGTGATGGTTAGTTAGTTAGTTAGTTATGTACATACAAAGTATTTAGCGTTATATATGTGTCTACAGAACCTTGATTAACGCAGATCAAGAGTTCTACTTAAACGCAAGCGTTAGGTTATTAATAACGCTTTATTATGGGAATGTGTAAAGTCTTATGGATGATGTATGTAGCTAGGGGACCTTCCTTAGTACAGATTACATATTTGACTTGTTGATTCAAATGCAATCATTATGTTATCCATAACTCTTGTATGTCTTTAATATAAAAATGTGTTTTCGTATATATTATACAGCATGAAGATTTTATAGATTAGGGATTCAAATTAGTGATTAAAATACAAGCGTCAAGCTAGTAACCTTGTGTCTTCGTGTTGACAATGTATAGAGTATTAAGCATGATGTATGTGGCTACAGGACCTCTCTCACAATAACTTGACTGCTCTGCCGGCGGGGATGGGTTTCATGGTACGCCTAACTGAGATTGACCTCTCGCATAACAAACTAACTGAGCTACCGCCAGATATCGTTAACTTGAGAGGTTTGTAAAATAACATTATATTAATTATTGTATATCCTTGTAGCAATAATTTACTTATTTATGCGATATTCCATAGTGTTGATATGCTATCTACATCTAAATCTGCTGGATCAAATATCTAGCTTGCAGTTTGTGTTTGCAAAATAAGAGTTTGACAAGTTTTTAGATCTGAAAATTTGTATTGACCTACCAGTTCTCTAGTCAATGCTTGTAATTTTCATTGAGTTCCCAGTTGTTTCCTTAAATATCTCCTAAAATTACCGCTCTGGACTTGTGATCTATAATTTACTATTTTTTCTTTCTAAATTATGTTTTCAAACTTTAAAAAGGATGATATTAATTCTATTCTTCTGTTATTGACATTTGAAAGTGCTAAAGTTTAATTCTTTAATATCGGTTTATTTTTCTAATGCAATAATATATATCTACTGTTTTAATGAGGTTTTTTTTTTAAGCATTTACCAATAATAAATAATATTTTTATGCTTATTGTCCCTTTAACATTAATTTCTAAACCAAAATCTTAAGCTTAATAATTATATAAAATAATAATCATTCTTCCATACTTATGTATAACTTATTTTAGTTTTGGTCTTAATAAAAGTAACATTTAATATTTTGATTCTCTTATTATTAGTTTTATTAACACTTTCAGATCCGGCATAATTATTTTGGTAATTAATGTCTTGTTTTAATAATTAATATATATATTACAAAGTATCAAATATTTTTCAGTTTGTTTATATTTTATTTTCTTCTTTACCAGAACTTGTTGTTTGTAAATAGATCTCCTGAAGTTCGATTTGACAGAAAATGAGCTAACTTGTTTGCCCCCTCTGGGGGAGCTCAGAAGAATGGTTGCTCTTCATTGTAACCATAATAACATAGCCTTACTGCCAGACTTCTATGGCTGTGAAGCATTGAAAGAAATCCATATGGCCAACAATTTTATCAAGGTATACCTTAAAAATAAACTATTTAATAAATCGTAATATAATATGAAAACTTTTTTTTAAATTCAAGTTCTCATTATAAATATAGGTACCAATATATAAATCATTTTTGTTCAGAGAAAACTTCGTCACTTCTTTTTTTTTTTGATAATTCGATTTTCTCAATATTTATTGTTTTTGCACAGGAAATTACAGAAGACTTTTGTGAACAAGTGCAGAACTTGAAGGTGTTGAATCTGCGTGACAACAAAATTGAAAAACTCCCAGACAATGTTGAACTTTTGCAGAATTTGATAAGATTTGATATCACAAACAACAATCTCTCTGCGTAAGTCATTTTTAGAAAATTAATAATAAAAAGATTAAAGAAAAAAATGGTTTTGATTTTTTAAATTTTATTTTCAGCTTGCCAAGTAATTTGGGGCTATTGTGCCACCTACAAAATCTTCAGTTGAAAGGGAACAAGTTGACCCCGAGCGTGATGGCCGGTTCAGGAACTGGAAAGGTTTTAAAACACCTTCGAGATAAAGTAACACCGGACGAAGCCGAACTTGAAGCAGCAAGAGAAGTCAAATGGCCAGACAAGTAAAAAAAAATATATTTTTACCACTAACATCTGACAATTCATGGTGGAATTCAATTATAACATTTATTATTAGTTTAAGGAAAAATTGTACCAGTCTGAAGATAGCCATGATAGACTGAAACCAGTCAGTTTGAAAAATAAAAAGTGGAAGAAAGTAATTGTTATAATAAATCCTTAAATAAAGTTCATCTAAATGCGTATTAGTCTCAATGTAGCGTCACTCTGTATATAATCGAATTAAAAATATTGAAGACAGATAAGTTTTTCACGATGCCCTTTCGTATTTTGTAAAACAAAACTGCAACTGTTTAATAATTATTTAAATCAAATCCGAAATTTTCACAGAAATTCGAACCATTGCTATTAAATTAGAAATATCAAAACTCATTCCGTTACTTCTGTGTTTTCAGAAACAACATTATTTGATCATGTACCTATCCCTTTAAAATGGAATTCATTCAAAATGTCAAACCAGCAGATTAATGCTGTTGATTTTATCTATTTCGTTTAGCCACGTGGGCCGCACAACATGGGCTTGCGGGCCGGATGCGGCCCGCGGAGTGTTCATCACTGATATAAAGCTAAACATTATAAATTTTTCATTTAATATGTCCTCACCCTGCACTGAGGACAAATACTGAAATAATGAAATCCCCCGTTGATGATTGCAACATTTTTTTATATGACAACATTATTCAACACCAACATGAAAATTAAATGCACTTTTTTTTCTTCATAGATACGAGATGCGTAAAAACCAGAAACTAATGATTTGCGCAAAAGATTTGGTCACCATTCCTAATGTAGTGTTTGAGATTGCCGCAACTGAAAATGTGAATACCATTGATATTGGAAAAAATAAAATTAAAGACTTTCCCATGAGGTAAATTGTTTTATTTTATTTAATTTTTTTTATTACTTTATCAAGTCAGTTATTAATTGTATTATTAATTTATGTTCATTTTGTTTTTCTAGCATTGTCTGTAATGCAGATAACTTAACACAGCTGATTCTGTGCAACAATCAATTGTCTGTCATTCCGGCAGAGTTGGGTCGCTGTGTGAAGATTCAGTATTTGGAACTGAGCAAAAATCTTATTTCAGATCTTCCTATAGAGCTCGGTTCCTTGAAACACCTGAGAGAGATTGTTATATCTTATAATAAGTAAGTAATTAAATATTATTATACCATTTGTACAATTGTTTCAATTATTATTATGATTGCTACGTGGGGTAATTCAATGCGCTTCCCTTAATGTCTTTCCTACTCAGATGAAGCAAATGAATTGTTTTTTTTTTTAATAAGCAGCTTTTTCATAATAATTTTCTTTCATTATACGATTTTGGCTCATAATTTTTTTTTTGTAATGTTTTTCGTGTATGGAGCCATATACGTTATAGTTATGGTACTACTCTTCATCTCTGTAAATATTACAAATCTTTCTTATCATTTTCTTATTCATCAATTTAATTGCTTTCTTCTCATAGGTTTACAAAGGTACCGAGGTGTGTCTACGACATGACAAATTTAGAAATATTTTTGGCCGCCGAGAATCAAATAACCGAAATCAACGTGTCATCCGATGCTCTGGCAAAGTTGAAACATCTCGCCGTTTTGGATTTGACCAATAACGATGTTTCATCGGTTCCACCAGAACTTGGAAACTTCACACAGATTCGGTGCGCAATATACTGACTTACTCTATCATTAATCACAAGTTTATTTCAGTTTTCAAAGTCATTTTTGTGACTCTATTCGTGAAGTAACTATAACTACGCCAGCAATCATTTGTTTTTGCTTTTTTTTTCAGATCTTTGGAACTTTTTGGGAACCCATTTAGAAACCCACGCCACGCCATTTTGCAAAAGGGAACCTGTACTATTCTCTCCTACCTCAGAGATAAAATCCCTGCTTAACTTTTTAGCCTTTTTATACTTTTACTTTTTGGTACTCTATCTCATTTGGTACAAAAGCTATCAACTTAAGCAAATAATATACATACAGTACAAATGCAGTCTTGCGAATATCTTTCCTTTTAAAGGTAGCTATCTTGTTTTACAAAATTAATAATTTGACCAACCTGATGGTATAAATATAATTTATTTTATTTTAATGTAATTGTTTAAAATATTATTGCAATACATTTATTACCTTGTAATGGTATGCATGTATAATTTAAATGTTATTTTTACACAAACGTAATTATTCTAAAACAACATTTTTTAACGCTCATAATTTTTGACAAAAAGTGATCACATTATTGTTAAAAGTCATTACTTGCCATTAGTGTTTAAAAATGTTTCATTAAATTTAATAATTGTAACGAAATTGCCAATAAAAGCATCAGTATTTTATATTTAACGCAGCTACACATGATTTGTAAATGTGCTTGCCTAAACAAATCACATTCAATTGTGTAGCCAAAGAAACGTATACACTGCTGTATTACAATAAACAGTATTTTTATAAATTATTGTGTATTAAGTGTATATTACTTACTAACATAATTGAATACCATTTTTAAAATTACAATAATGATATAAAACACAGCGTTCATATTATGCAAACATTTTATAACACAATCTTTGCGAATGCATTTTTTTTGTATGGTGCACAGCTTTTGCCATATTTTATTTAAAATTTAACAATAAATATTTTATTTATTGATCAGTTCAAAATTCATCATTTCAAATTAGAATTTGTTTGTTACATTGTTAAAAAAATATTTATTACCATGATAATTATAAATGATTTTAAAATCAAAAGGAAACAGATCTAGTCTCGTAAATTAGGTCATATTTTCATACCCATCGTAGAGTTAGATATTATTTCAATTGCTAAATCAAATCATCAAATATTATTTACATGGTGAGATATTGAAGTTTAAATCTTAGTTTAGCAAGTAATACAGATTTTAAGATATTACTTTCCAAAATGATATTTATTTATTAATCGTGTCATAATTTTTTTTCTTTAATTTGATATTTTAATTATTATAAACAAACATATATATTATATAACCAAAAGTTTGATGTTTATCTAAAAAAATATTTTTCAGTAAAAGATTTAATTTATTTCCCCAATTTTAACGTAGATTTTACAACTTTCTCTGGCCCAGAGATGCGGCTTCATTTACCAGTGAGATCAAATTAGTTATTTTGATAATAAAATTATTGTTTTATTTCCCCCTCATTCCAGAGGTGATGATAATCTCATCATGCCACCTTTCAAAATCTAGCTATATTCAGTGACCAGATCTGAATAGCCAGATACTTTTCAACCTACCTCTTCCACTTTTCCTTCTCCATAACTCCCTTCAGCCTTACAAAATACCCCAACTGGTGATGCTATGGTTCCACGACCTCTCGTGTGATATCACACAATAAAACAATTTTTTTTATTAAATTTATTTTATTCAAATATATAAGTTTTTCCTTTATCAATACATTTCAATGTAATTATATTAATTGTGTGGAAAAGTATATATTTTTATTTTGTTCCTTCATAAGTTATCTTTTCATCAAATATGTTTTTTTTATACAATATGATGTGCATTGTCTCCCACGCTAGGAGTTTACCTGCGCTGTAGAGGACATAGTTTTCCCAACCATTTGCTTTACATTCACCCAATTGAGCTGTGTGATATTATTTTGATGTTTAATTAATAATTATTGTGTTCTACCTCAACCGACATATTCCTGATTTATTGTGATGTACAAAAATCAATGCCATTACATACCAGAATACATTCATCGTTTTTTGTACCTGCGGTGGTACTTTTATTTACTTTTAAATAATTCTACACGTATGCGTTTTGCAAAATATGTAATTCATTTTCATTTTGAAATAATAATATATTAATGATATCTAACCAGCAGTGGCGTGCACTCCATAAAGGCCGAAGAGCTGTGCCTACTCGAAGAAAAACGAACCATGAAAAAAAATTAAAAGATTGTTTATCAAAATGTATTTTTCCATGAATTTAGCAAGAAACTTGTACGTGCATTTTTCAGTTGGCCACAAAAAATAGTGGGAGTGATGGTGAATTGGCCATTTTCAAATACTCAATGCACAATTATTCATATCCAAACATGAAAACTACATACAGCCTACCTTTGGTCGAAAAGCAATCCACGCCACTGCTAACAAGCTTATTTCTACTTTGATAGCTCCAATAAATTTATTCTTCTTTCAAAATATTTTTCAAGTCTCTAATTTTTCCTAAACAAATCACCGTGCAATGGGTTAGTTGTATTAATCTAACTCTTGTGTATTCTTTATTTGAAACTTCAATTTCTGATAAAATCGTTGGAGCTAATCTTATTTTAAAACACATACATATTAATATATTGAATTTCTAAACTATTCCCTGAGTTAGTTACAGGCTTGCCTTATTTAGTTGGAACAGACCACGGAGTGAAATAAAAAAAGTGTCTGTTTTGTCACTTATCTCAGCAATTAATATTTTTATTTCTTTATTTATAGCTAGCAGTGTGATTCACTCATTTCATGTTACCTCTTATTGTAATCTAGGTTGTGAGAGTGTTGTATTGTGTACTGGCCTTAAAGTCGCACATTATATAATCATTTATATATCTTAGCTTTAATGTGGTTTGTCTATCTTTCAAACGTAATAAAAGTATTCTCGGTTGTATAAGATAAGTAATTTAAGTAGTTGGCCTTCTATAATTTTGTTCCCTTATCGGTAAAACTCATTAAGTGCCATACTAGCTGTATAACGCATAGTGGCTTTTACTTATGGGATGATTTAGTTGTTTTTCATAAAAAAATTCATATGATTTACTGACTTATTGTGATTGAGAAATTGTCTTGTTGTCAATTAAATAGAAGGGCTTCAGATTTATGCCTACCAAAACATTTTTTTTCGGCATTCTTATGTAATTTCTTCAATTGTCTTATTGTAATAACTCTAAACCTGATTTTTTTTTATTATTTATCTTGATAGCAATATTATTAAAAAAATGTTTCTGTGTCAACACTTTTCAACTTCATTTTTATTTGTTTATAATATTTGATTACAATGCAAATTTCTATATGATAAAGTAAGTACTTCCAAAGTAGCTTATTGGTAGCTATTAAAAAATAATGTTGATTATTTCTTTATTGTATTTTTTATTAACACCTCGACTCCGGTGATGGGTCTGATTTGACCCAGTGTTTTTTAAATAAAAGATTTTGCCGCAAATATTTCGTTTAGGCTAATTTCCTCTTGTCTATTCTTTTATCAAATATTTACCCACATCTCGACTCAACAATGATTAAAATCGGACACGTTTTAAATAAGTTATTAGAATAATTGTTTATAAAAACACGCAAAAACTCTATCTCTTCTCATTTAAATTTGAGCAGCCGACGAAACAGTATATCTCTCGCTCTATCCTTCCGTCTTTGTCCCTCGCAGTCCTTAACACGCAGATGTTGTCAACCATTCGGGCACATTTCTAGTATGGTGAATATATTTTTATAACTTTGTTTTAATTTTTTTTTATTTCGTACCATACTAACGCAATGGCAAGGCAACATTGTTTAGCTGATAATGAGATTGAAAAGCTACTTAACAGTGAGATCAGTAATGATGGCGACTTGGAATTCGAAGCATTGGATCCAGAATTTGAAAGTGATCCGGAAGACATATTACTAGAGGAAATATCTGAAAGTGAAAATGGAAGTGATAATGCAGTTAGTGTAAGAAATCTGAGTGAATCCGTTGCAGATCAACTTGTCAAATTCCGGATTCCTTTAATTTTTTAATGAAAATTGTTAATTTAAATTTGTTTTGTTGAAAAATAAAAGTTTTAGTATTTTTAACTAAAATGTATGTCATTCAATGGTTTTAATTGCGACAAATAAATGTGTGAGAAAATTAAAGTCTCAAATAAGAACGCCATTATATAATATTTTCTAATATTTTCATAAGCAATCATCATATAATATGGCTATAAATTTAATTTATTTTCTTTTTACACATCTTTCTATTAGAGGTACAGCAACAAGGAAGAATTAAATAAGTGATTTTATTTCTGGTATTTTAAATAAAACAACATATACTTGTAAATGCACACCATCGATTTCCCGAAAATGTTAATAAATATAGAAACAAAATGTTCGCTTCCACTGACTTCCTGGGTCGAGTCCTACCCCCCCCTCCCGCACTACCCTCTTCATTCCAATGACCATCGGCGGCGGTTGTCTCAAGACGCGACCAATTTAGAATTTAGTCGTGGTTTTGCTCTCGCGGTGTACGCCGCGCTGCTGCATATCGAAGAACCGCAACATTTACGGAATACTAATTTCTAAAACATCCATCTTTATACAAGAAACACAAGGGATATGTTATGAGTTTATGAGGAATTACATAATATTATATAAAAGTAAGGATATGAACGAAAAATGCATAAAAAAGTCTTTAAATTTCATCATTTCAGCCGGGTCAATCTGGACCCACCATCGCCGAATGTGTTTTATTTTGAACCTCCGGGTATTACGTGTTAAAACCCCATCATAATATTATGAGTGTGTGCCTAGTTTAGTGGTTGAATATAATAAAAGGTTTTTAAAGGGAGATATCAAGTTTAAAAGATCAAATAATACATAAGTCATTCTTACAAAATGAGTTAGTAATTTAACTTCAATGAAAAAATTTAATATATTCTATTGTTATATCTTACAACTAATAAGTTAATGCAATCAAGGCTTTGATATATATCTTCGTTTTAAAAAAAAAAATTACTTCTAATTTTTAAAAAAACTTTTTGTGTTTATCTTTCTATTGTTCATTGCATAGGTAAAAGGCAATAATTTTAATAAAATGGAAAAGAGCCGTCTTTAGTAGTTTTAGAGAATTCGAAGAGGAACAAAAAATATTTATCTACAATAGTTACTGCCTTTTACCTAAACAAACATAATTCTTCAAAATAACTTTTTGGCCATTTCACGATCTACCATATATATTTAACTATTACAATCAAATTGCTTTTTATTGAATTATACATTTCTGGCTACCAGTGCCGTATCGTGACTTTACTTACGATTTTCGCAATAAGCTAAACTTTATTCAACGGAAAAATCTTTTCTCTGAAATACCCGTAATTATCTCTCGGTAATATTTTTTCCTTACAAAAATAAGAATTAAAAAAAAAAAATCATTCATAAAAATACCAAATGAAAACAATTTGTTCTATAAAATCGTATTGAAATTCGCAGCGTGCCTTTGCAACGTACCGCAATGCATATAAAAATCAAACTTCCCGTATGATATATCGTCCCATTAGAGGTAAAAGTCACTATGTGTCATACAGCTAGTATGGCACTTGATGAGTTTTACCTCTAAGAAGATGATTTACTAATTTCTTTGAATGCCAACTTTTGAATTTGTCTGGAGTGATATTTACTTAGTAAATAAAATTCAAAAGTTATAATGTCTAAATAACTAGTTTTACTATGAAAGTCCTTTTATAGTGAGTATCCTTAGCCCCATGATTTACCAGCCATTGAATGTTTATGATAACATTACCATAGTAATTTTTAAAATATATTTTATTTACACTTCTTGCTTACATTAGCGGTTAAGGTATCCCATTGTATGCAATTGCTATATTTATGTAGATCAAATTAGCTAGATGAATTTTGTTGCAAGGGAAAGGTATTTTATTGGTATATTATTATCCTAAATGGGTTGTTCTTAAATTGGTACAAATATATGTTTTTCTCAACGTGTCATCATCGTAATAATACTACAATAAAAAAAAACTTGTATGCCTTTATAATTTAACTTTAATTATTATATGTAACCCACCATTCACAATGTTCATGTTTGAAGCTTCTTCACAGCAATAAATCACCAAAAATAAAATAAAGTGTTTTTTATTTAATATGACAATATCTGTTTTTTAAACTCTTATGTGGGTCACATTCAATGTTTGAAGAAATGATTATTTTTTGAGGTTTTGGACGTATTTCTAAGACCTCCGATACTTATTTTTAAATTCATTTTTCAATGTTCAAATGTGCCTTTCATTAACGCCAAACAGAATCATGTTTTATA
>JAHDVE020002423.1:0-23157 GCA_022606495.2 Halesus radiatus | reverse complement strand
TCAAATTAGGCGTCCGCGCCACCAAAACTGCCTTTGTTAAGGCAATCTTCCCCCGTGCATATTAACGACTCTTCAGACTGGCGCCACCCGCAATCGACCGACGTTCGAGCCCCCCACTGAAGGCTAGGTACAGGCAGTCGGCCCTGTATCGCCTGCTGCCCAATACCGACACCGTCCAGTTCCTGAGAAGGACGAAGACCGGCCACATAAAGGTCACGTTCCCCTCCACAGGTGCACCAATTCAAGAAGAGATGCCCCAGACTGCGGCCGAATTTCAGCCCACGGCGGGGCCGTCATCAGCCCCCCACCGAGCGCCACCAGGACCAGCATCCACATTTAAGCCCCCATCAAGACCGGGGGCAGCAATGGAGACTTTCCCCGCCCTACCATCAAGCGACGGCTGGCGCCACCCTACCAATCCGATCAAGCGGCCCCACTCACCAACTGCCGAGAACACGACAGTCCGGTGTGATAACCGGTTCACCGGCCTACCGGAGGTAAGCGAGGGCGGCAGCGCGCCGCGCACAAAGCGCCCACATACTCATTTTTCGTCTCCCTCCGCAGGTGAAGCAGCAAGGAGGGATCGAGTACCCCCAGTGGTGATGACCTTGGGTGCCATGACGCACCTGCAGATCACCACGAGTATCCAGAACCACCTAGGACCGGGTAAGATTTTTAATATCCGATATAACAGGGGCGGCACGGCGAACATCTTCGTGCGCTCGATGGAGGACCACCGGGCCCTCACAAACGGACTTCGTGCGGGAGCAGCAAGCTTCCACACCTTCAAGGCGGAGGCCGAGAAGACCAAGAAGTCGGTAATCAAGGGCCTACCCGATGTGGACATCGCCCACATCAAAGAAGACCTTGAGAGCCAAGGCTACCCGGCAATAAGAGTGGTGAGGATGACGGCGGCATCTGCAGAATACCCGCTATATCTGGCCCACTTCAACAAGGAAGTGGATATGGGGAGGCTGAGGGCCTCCATCAAGTACCTGTGCCACTGCAGGATTAGGCTGCAGAAGTACCGCAGCAAGCACCTGCAGCACGGCACCCAGTGCTACCGATGCCAGGGGTTCGGCCATGGCTCGAGGAACTGCTCACACACGGCGAGATGTGTGAAATGCCTGCTGGAGCACGCATCCTCAGAGTGCCCCAAGACGACAAGGGACGAGCCCGCCGCATGCTGCAACTGCGGAGGTCCGCACCCGGCGAACTATCGAGAATGCCCGAAGCGCGTGGCGTACGTGGCGACTCTTCAGCCGCGCACCAACACCGCCCAGCGACCCAGCAGGCCGCCTCCTAACGCAGCAAGTGCGACAAGGACGGACGGACGCTCATGGGCGAACATAGCGGCAGGCTCAGCCGGCCCCACGCCAGCAGCACGCCAGCAGACAGCCGGCCCCATCCCAACACCACGACAACAGCCAGAGCGCCCGCCGCCGGCTCAAGAACCCTCACCACAAGCCGAAGACGACCTGGACATAATGTCCCTCCTCCAAGGCCTCCTCCGCGTCCGCTCGCAGCTGGCTCGGTGCAATTCACGAACGGAGAATCTCGTCATCTTGATGGAGCTGATCACGTCCACGCTCGATGGCTGAGCACGGGGCCGTGAAGATCCTCCTGTGGAACGCCCGCAGCATCCGCTTCAAGACAGATGAACTGCTCGTCCTGGTCAAAAACACAAACACAGACATAATACTCATTACTGAAACACATTTAAAACAAAACATCCATCTGAGAGTGCCCGGCTTCGAGATATTCAGAGACGACCGAGAAGAAAATTACGGGGGCGGGACGGCCATACTCGTTCACCAATCCATAATAGCCACGAGAATTCCTACTCCCAAGTTGAAAACTACAGAAGCTACAGTAATCAAAGTCAAAATAGAGGATAGAGCGCACATATTCATCGCCGCCTACTGCCCGAACGGCGAAATACTCAAACGAGAAGATCTAAGCGCCCTGATGAAGTTGGGACCCAAAGTTGTAGTGGGATGCGATCTAAACGCAAAACACAACTTCTGGAATAACTACATAGGCAACATGAATGGAAAAACGCTATTCAAGCATATGGAGACGAATAACTATTCGATAATGGCACCGGACAGACCGACGTACTATTCGACAAGAGCGAAATATCCCAGCACGCTAGACATTGTGCTCGTGAAAAATGCCAACACGATCTCGGCAATACGCACGCTCGACGAACTGCCGTCTGACCATCTACCGGTGAGCTTCACTGTAGGAGGAACAACTGCGAGAACACAAAGGAAACAACGCAACTACAAAGACGCCGATTGGACCGGATTTAAATCGGAAATCAACGAACAGATCCACCTGACCTCGAGCACGTTTCAAACAAGAGAAGAAATCGACGCGGCCGCGCGCACTCTCACAGAAATAATACAACACGCACAGGATAGGTACATTCCACACAAAGAAGCACACACATACACGATCAAACTTCCCGAAGACGCTATAAATCTCATCAAGGAAAAAAATCGACTGCGACGGATCTATCAGCGGACGCGAGACGGATATGCAAAAACCGCCTACACCACTCTCGAGCGAGAAATCAAGCGACAAATCTCGGAGCTGAAACGCCTACAATGGACAAAGAAAGTCGAATCGCTGACTCCACGAGATAATTCCCTATGGAAAATGGCGAAAGCTCTGAGACATCAAGACAACGCGATCCCTCCGCTCACGAAAATAGACGGCTCAGGCTTAGCCCTGTCCCACGAAGAAAAGGCAGACGCGCTCGCAGACGGGTTCGAGAAAGCATACAGAGCTACGGACGGGATAAGCGACCCCGAGACAGATAACATCGTAGCCGAAAGCCTACGAGAACTCGATCGAGCCGAGCAAACGAGCGTGGCCGACATCAACTTCACAACGCCGAGCGAGATAGCCGTCACGATAAAGAGATTAAAAACGAACAAAGCGCCGGGAAGCGATCAAATACACAACATTCTACTCAAACATCTCCCCCAAAAAGCCATTATACACATGACAAAATTGTTCAACGCCTGCTTCATGGTCGGACATTTTCCCCAGATATGGAAATCGGCAACCGTACTTCCGTTTAACAAGCCAAACAAGGACAGAACGAAGCCAACAAACTATCGTCCGATAAGTTTGCTACCGACCATGAGCAAGGTATTTGAACAAATAATACTCAACCGGCTCACTCCACATCACGAAAACACAAACACTCTACCAGACGAGCAGTTCGGATTCAGAAAGAAGCACTCCACCACCCACCAACTGACCAGAGTAGCGGAATTCATCACGCGCAGATTCAACGAAGATCGCATCACCGTTGCAGCGCTTTTGGACCTAGAGAAGGCGTTTGACACTGTCTGGACACAGGGGCTCGTGCAAAAACTGCACCGCACTGACACGCCCGTATACCTAACTAGACTGATATATGATTATCTAAAAAATAGGTCATTCAGAGTGTTCATAAGGAATGTCTTCTCATCATCACGTGGGATACCTAAAGGCGTGCCGCAGGGAAGTCTCCTCGGACCGCATCTCTTCAATATATTCACGCACGACATCCCCCGAGACGAGAGATGTAAGCAGTCTACGTTCGCCGATGACGTCAAGCTATACGTTTCCTCGAGAGATCCGAACATGGCGGCCATATACCTACAGCGGGCGCTCGACGCCCTGGTGGAATATTATAAAAAATGGCGCATGAAGCTAAACGAGACGAAAACGGAAGCCATAGCCTTTACAAGAAAAAGGAAAAATCGACAACCTGACGTCAAGCTCGAAATGGGAGGACAGCAGATCGAATGGAAGGAAGAAGTGGTTTACTTGGGACTCACAATGGACTCGCGACTAAATTGGAAATCCCACGTGATAAAAGCGCACATGAAGGCTAGAAAAGCGATCGGCGCAATGCGGCCGATATTCTGCAGACGAAGTTCGCTACCTCCCAGAACCAAACTCCTCATTTACTACTCGCTCATTCGTCCGTTAATTACCTACGCTTTCCCCGTGTGGAGTAACATTTCGAATTCAGCACACACCAATCTCCAAACACTACAAAATCACTGTATTAAAATCACATATAACACCAGAATCAGAACAAACCTAAAAACACTACACAAAACACAAAAAATACCTACCTTGTACGAACACGCACACAAGTTGTCCGAGCGTTTCTACAACTCACTGAAAAACAGCAAAAATACACTGATTCGAGAGCTCGGACAATACACATCGCCTAACGACTTCACTTTCAAATACAAACACAGACTTCCAAAACACATTCTCATGAGTCACGACCTAGCGTGGTATGATCCTTTCGAATGAGCGAGCGGTAAGTCCTTCCCAATTCCAGAATCCCACCCAAATACAATATTTATATATATGCATATATGTACGTATATAGATAATTATTTATTTTTTATTTAGCTTCATATTTATATAAGTACGTCTATTCATAATCTCCCATACACGTATATATTTACACAAAAACAGACATACACACACACATTGCAAAACGCAGGATCTCAAGACCGAGATCACTGAAGTCCGAACTCGTTCTTGGGAACATCGGGCGCTTCCTCCTGAATAAGGTTTTCTATGGTTTTCCTTATTTCCAAAGGCGAATGCGGAGGAACTCCAACAAAAAGGCCATAGCCGACACCCTCTCCCCTCCTCACACAACACAAACAGACACGTATGTATATATGCCAAGGTGCTGATGCTGGTGCTCCTCGGACTGCCGATGATGACGCAAAACATGCAATTTAGTAGGGTTTTTATAAACAGATTTTTCCCTACAGAAATCACAAGACGCAATTGACAATAACGGTCAGGTAATATTTAAAAGTACCATCATGCGGTGAAAAGTGTGAGGCGCAAAGACGCCGTTCTATTTGTATAAAGAACATGTAAATTTAGAGACAGTAACTTTAAATGTTTCGTCACTTCTTGACTAATAAGAAACTAAGAAATGAAAAAAAAAAAAAATGTGATAGGAAAGTCTGCCACACGGTACTGGGCTCCCGCGGAGTCAGGAAATTCCCGTGTGGTTCCATCACGTCGATAACACTATGAGATGAAACAAATATTATAAATCTTACATAAGATACAATGGCACGAGATAATAAGCTAATGGTACAATATAAATTACGAAGATAATATAATGTCGCAAAATTAGAATCACGATAATTACGATCACGTCGGTTACACTCCCCCCGTGCAGTGAAACTGGACTTGTTTTCATCCAGACGTGTTCGTCGTTGTCCACGGCGGCCGGAAACGCTCCCCCCATCGGGAATAATAGCCGGGGCGATGTCGCGTCTCCTGAGAAGACAGCGGGCTTCTGGGATCCGCGTATAATCCTGCGGGATCGGGTCTGTGGCCGGATGGTGTGATGCTGTACACCTGAGTGCGGCAGCTATCGTCTCCTCGGTGGGGCCCGCCTATAGCAGGGCTGCGTGCAGAGCCGGACACTTCGGGGTCAGGCAGGGCAAAGCTGCACACTTGAGTGCGGCAGCTGTCGTCTCTTCGGTGGGGCCCGCCTATAGCAGGGCTGCGTGTAGAGCCGGACACTTTGGGGTTGGCTGGTGCAAGGCTGTACACCTGAGTGCGGCAGCCATTGTCTCTTCGGTGGGGCCCGCCTATGGCAGGGCTGCGTGTAGAGCCGGACACTTTGGGGTCGGCTGGTGCGAGGCTGTACACCTGAGAGCGGCAGTTATTGATGTCTCGGTAGAGCCCGCTAACAGCAGGGCCGTGTGCAGAGCCAGACACTTCGGGGTCGGGCAATGCGAGGCTGCACACTTCAGGGCAGCAATGATTGTCGATTCGGTGGGGCCCGCCTATAGCAGGGCCATGTGCAGAGCCAGACACTTTGGGGTCGGGCAATGCCAAGCTGCACACTCCAGGGCAGCAGTCATTTTTGTGTAGATGGGGCCCGCCTATAGCAGGGCCGTGAGCAGGGCCAGACACTTCGGGGTCGGGCAGTGCGAAGCTGCGCACTTCAGAGCAGCAGTTGTTGTCGAGTAGATGGGGCCCGCCTATATCAGGGCCTTGAGCATAGCCAGACACTTCGGGATCGGGCAATGCGCAGCTGCACACTTCAGAGCGGCAGACAATATTGGGTAGATGGGGCCCGCCTATATCAGGGCCGTCAGCAGAGCCAGACACTTCGGGGTCGGGCAATGCGCAGCTGCAGACTTCAGGGCAGCAGTCACTGTTGTGTAGATGGGGCCCGCCTACTATAGCAGGGCCGTGAGCAGAGCCAGACACTTCAGGGTCAGGCAATGCGCAGCTGCAGACTTCAGGGCAGCAGTTGTTGTTGTGGAGACGGGGCCCGCCTATAGCAGGGCCGTGAGCAGAGCCAGACACTTCGGGGTCGGGCAATGCGCAGCTGCACACTTCAGGGCAAGAGTCGTTATTGGGTAGATGGGGCCCGCCAATAGCAGGGCCGTGAGCAGAGCCAGACACTTCGGGGTCGGGCAATGCGAGGCTGCACACTTCAGGGCAGCAATGATTGTCGATTCGGTGGGGCCCGCCTATAGCAGGGCCATGTGCAGAGCCAGACACTTCGGGGTCGGGCAATGCCAAGCTGCACACTCCAGGGCAGCAGTTGTTATTTCGGTGGGGCTCGCCTATAGCAGGGCCATGTGCAGCGCCGGATACTTCGGGATCGGGCGGTGCGAGGCTGCGCACCTCCGGGCAGCAGTTGTTGTGACGGGGCCCGCCTATAGCAGGGCCATGTGCAGCGCCGGATACTTCGGGATCGGGCGGTGCGAGGCTGCGCACCTCCGGGCAGCAGTTGTTGTTGTGGAGACGGGGCCCGCCTATAGCAGGGCCGTGAGCAGAGCCAGACACTTCAGGGTCAGGCAATGCGCAGCTGCAGACTTCAGGGCAGCAGTCACTGTTGTGTAGATGGGGCCCGCCTATAGCAGGGTCGTGAGCAGAGCCAGACACTTCGGGGTCGGGCTGTGCGAGGCTGCGCACTTCAGGGCAGCAGTCATTGTTTCGGTGGGGCCCGCCTATAGCAGGGCCATGTGCAGCGCCGGATACTTCGGGATCGGGCGGTGCAAGGCTGCGCATTTCGGGGCAGCAGTGATTATTCTTCCGGTGGGGCCCGCCTATAGCAGGGCCATGTGCAGCGCCGGATACTTCGGGATCGGGCGGTGCAAGGCTGCGCACTTCCGGGTTTGTGTCAGTGCTCAACAGCAAAGGGAGCCTAGACGCGGCGATCAGTTGCTCGATCTGCCTGTTTCGTATTCTTATTTCTTGCAACTCTGCTCGCATCCGACGGATTATTTCTTTCTTGGAATCCGCAGAGGCTACTGTGCTCCGTGTCGTGTCGGTATTTGTGGCTAGAGCCGCTGCCGTAACAGCTCGTGCTCTAGCATAACAGGCGGCCGTACTTGATTGTTTGGGAACGTGTGTCGCTGGGTCGGCGGTAACCGGGCCGAGGGGTGCCGGGCCGAGGGGTGCGGGGCCAGAGACTGTAGCGCCGAGCGCTACAGAATTGTAACTATAGTCATTCCGTTCGAGCCCGCGGGGAGTGAGGTTGTAAGCAGCTGGGCTGCCATGTAATGCACCGGGCGCTGCGGGGGCAGGGGGCGCAAGACCGGGCCCTACAGCGTAGCGGCGGCTAGCGTCATTTCGCTCGTGGCCGTGGGAAGCGAGGTCCGTTGTAGCTCCGCCGGCGTATGACGTGTCGGGTGCTGTGGGTCGTGCCGGGCCGAGGGGTGCGGGGCCAGAGACTGTAGCGCCGAGCGCTACAGAATTGTAACTCGCGTCATTCCGTTCGAGCCCTCGGGGAGTGAGGTCGTAAGCAGCTGGGCTGCCATGTAATGCACCGGGCGCTGCGGAGGCAGGGGGCGCAAGACCGGGCCCTACAGCGTGGTGGCGATTAGCGTCATTTCGCTCGTGGCCGTGGGAAGCGAGGTCCGATGTAGCTCCGCCGGCGTATGACGTGCCGAGCGCTGTGGGTCGTGCTGGGCCGGACATTTCCGGCTGCGGCCGCTGTGTTCCGCCATTTTGTAATGTGCGGAATGCTTCCATCATTAATGCAGCAATCTGCGAGAGCGGGTCCGCTCTGTTATTCGCCCAATATTGGGTTCGACGCGCCGAGTCATCCGTTGTAGTTTGACCCGGGAATGTCGCGTTGGCGTTTGTGGGCTGCGGTTGACAGGGCTGCAGAGGGGTCGTTTGGCCGTGCATCGCGACGTGGGATGCTGGAAGCCGGTACTCTGCGCCTTGTGTGAAGCCTTGTGGGGCGCCTTGTGGGGCGCATTGTGGGACGCATTGTGGGGCGCCTTGTGTGGAGCCTTGTGGGGCGCCTTGTGTGGCCGTACACTTCTGGGTAACGGCCGGTGACATCTTGTTAAATCACCTGGGTAGCGGCTGGGTACTAGATCCGTAGTCCGGGGATCACTATGTGACTCGATCCGTGCTCGAGAGGACCACTTGTAAGCGACCATTGTCGTTACAAGACTGTAAACATGTAGGGTGCTGGATTAAGCCACTTTATATGCTTCTGGGGGTACGGGGCCGACTATCCTTGAGGCAGGTTCAGGAATCCTTCAGGTGGGAGGCAGAAGTGAAAGACTTTCTATGGTTACAAGATGTGACTGGGTACGAGTCACGATTGCTCGTCCGAGTGTGACTGGTTTTATTTTCAGAAATTTTCGCTTTTATATCATTACAAAGTGATACAAGTTTTCTACACTAGAGGCGCTGCTGAGGCAGACATGTAAATGAGGGGTCCGTGCACGGTACTGCGTTGCCACGGGGTTAGTTGCATTGTCGAAAACCCGCAACACGGTATCGTGCTGTCGCGGGGTCGGATGTGTTATCGAAGTGATAGGAAAGTCTGCCACACGGTACTGTGCTCCTGCGGAGTCGGGAAATTCCCGTGTGGTTCCATCACGTCGATAACACTATGAGATGAAACAAATATTATAAATCTTACATAAGATACAATGGCACGAGATAATAATCTAATGGTACAATATAAATTACGAAGATAATATAATGTCGCAAAATTAGAATCCTAAGAATCACGATAATTACGATCACGTCGGTTACACAGGGTAAAGTTTCATAGAACAGCGTTTGTGATGTTTTCCGATAGTGGCGCTAGTGTATTGTAAGTTATTATATGTATTATTGTCTGTTACTACAGCACCGAAAAAATCACAAAACATATTTAAAAAAATAATAATAAAACCAAGTTGTACATCAACTTTTGTATATCTTTCGTCTCCAAATTCACCCTCCGCCGCTTCGTACAAAAACCAATAATCATAAAGCGAACCAGGACTAGAAAAAACCTGATTAGAGAATGAATAAAAGCGAAATGAGTTAATAATTAGTAGTGCCTTTATTAACAAACAATTCCGAGTAAACATTATTACATTTTATTCATTTATTGACTTGTCGGCGTTTTTTTACAAGTTTTTATTTAACGATGTTTTGTGTAAAAGGGTAGAGAATTATCAAATAAATTATGGTTCCTTTCTGAGTGTGAGTACCGGGGGTTCGGAAAATAACTTATTACCGAAAACAAGTCTGAATAATAATAAAGTATTTTTATAGTTAATATTTGTTTTGTTAAAGATACTCTGTGCTTCGCTCTGGTGAAATACCACTGTGCTGGATGCTCACGCCGGTGACAATAAAAAAACTCCAATACAATTTAAAAAAAGGTAAGTTTTATTGCGAGTACATATACAGTTAATAGTTAGTACAATTAATAAATGAAAATTGGAAGGTCTCCCGAAGACTTTTCTACCCTTTTCTTCCTGTGCTTCTCTTATTTAACAGCCACGTGTTCAATGTAGCAAATATTGCAATAGCCTGATCGCAAGCATGAACATGCGAAGCTCAATAAAACGTTATTTCGAAATCATTAATTTCACTTAAGTTTCGCCGACATATAAAACAAACACCTAATTACAGACGTCTCTTTGTCTAATTTACCAAACCTACCTGCTTTATATTATTTGCAGGACAGAGGAACCGCCGTTCGAAACCCGACAGACAAAAAAACCCTACAATTAAAAGGCGCTAGCAGACTTAACAGGTAAGGTTAGGTTGGGTTAGGTTGGAAGAAAGTCCCTTTTAGTTTTAAGGGTTTTTGGTCCACTTTCCTCGGGGGTGTGTCGAGTGTTTACGTCGTCCTTTGTGTCGAGCCGAATACCCCCGTGCTGGTCGACAGTCAAGTTACCACGGGGCTAAGGCTTTGGGACATGTGGCAAATGCCGCTCGTCTCAAATTGGCAACCTAAAAATTTACCTGTAAATTTCTGTTGGACCAGTTTCAATCATAATGATACGAATAATAATATTTGGGTGATATTTTTCCGATCTTATCACTAACTATAGACAACATATTTATAGAAATTATGGCAAATTGCATTCACCGGTTCGTCTACCTATAATATCAAACTATATGCGCAATGCAATTGACCCACGATCGTGATGCCGCGTTCAAATATACACGTTATTATTTTTACGTAGAGGCATATAATATTTTTTAATCATGGTATTATATTTATAATTATTTACGTTCTTGCTCAATTTTAACAACGTTTCGTGAAATGGCTTTATATAAGCTTAGTGACCAGATACGAATAGCTAGGGACATGCAAGTCTTCATCTTGCCCTTCTTCTTCCCCCCCATGACTTCATTCATACTTATGTTATTGTATATGTTATTTAATTAATTGTAAAGCGCCCTTGAGGTGATTTTCTCACGAAAACGGCGCTATAGAAGTAATCCAATTATTATTATTATTATACTTGCAACATTCCTCAAGCTCATGTGATTGAACCGGTCGAAATTCAATGGAAGATGTAATATTTGCAATATTAACAGGTCTCAAAGTACAATCTCGTTACTTTTATTCCTTTTATCATGGTTCTCCATAACATTATTTTTTTATGAATTAATATGTGTTATTTCACATATAAATAATCAAAAACAATAAATGAATTAAAAATTGCTTCGTAATCACCACTTTATTAATATATACATATCAGCATATTTCGAAAGCGATGTTTTCCACACCAGGAATATACAGAATACTAAAAAAGAATAATGTTAAGTACAGACAAATGATAAACATAGTACACAATAATGTTAGAATAGATAAATTATAAACATAAACAAAAATTGTTGTATAAACATAAACAAGTAATTAAAAAAAGGAATTTTTAATTAATTTATTAATAACTAACTAACTAACTAACCATCACGCCGTTTCTCCGCAGGGGTAGGCAGAGAGGACGGACCGCCAAACAACTCGATCTTGGCATACACTTGCTTCATTCACATTCATACAACGCCTCATACATTCTCTTCTGTTATTCCGACTTCTGACATGGCCCGACTCGAGTATTTGATTCACATGATCGTGCCATTTATTCTTCGGATGTCCCCGGCTTCTTCTTCCATTCACATCGCGTCATATATTCTCCTTACACTCCTTTCTTTGTTCATTCGCTCTACATGCCCAAACCATCTAACCGTCCCTTTCTTAATCTTGCTCACTACGCTTACCTCAGTCTTGCATTCTTTACGAATCTCAACATTTTTCACACTATCATACATGGTTTTACCACACATTCGTCTCAGAGATCTCATTTCTACAGCATTCAGTCTACTTTCATCCTTCCTCTGCCAGTTCCATGCCTCACTGCCATACATCAAGGTTGGTATCAGCACTCCATTGGACTGCTAGCTTCGCTTCCTTGGACAACTTTTTGTTTGCGCCAACCGCGTTCAGTCCTACGTTAATGGAGTTTCCTGCATTCACCCTTCTTTCAATATCCCTATCAGTCTTTCCATCTCTCGTAAACATACTTCCCAAATATACAAACTCATCGACCTGCTCCAAGTATTCATCATTCACAGCTATATTGCACACTGTTTTCGTACTCTCTCTTTCAAACACCATGACTTTGGACTTATTAATAATGATACCACAAAGTGAATACTAATCTTTTGAAGAAATTATAATTAAAAATAATATTATTTTATTAAGCATACTGATCTATACCGCCATATGTATCGCTCTGGTGAAAGATCATCATTCAGAATAGAAACGTTGTTTGATATAACTTTAGCTTTGTTTGGTAACTACTTTTGAATATCCGAGTATTTCCCCTTCTTCCACTTCCCCATCATAGACCCATCTCATATATACTAACTTCAGTTTCGCAATAACCAATTTGTCAGCCAACCTAAAAAATTCAAATATTTATTCGACTTAATTTGAAAAATGTCAGCATTCGAAATCAAAATCTTGCTTGACTTGGCTTTTGCCAAGAATCCAGGCTTCCTAGACAACAACAACTCCATAGCATTACAGATCTTCAACAAAACCTACAAACATGTCTAAATAGTGCGATCATTAATTATAAAATCACCAATTTGCACGAAGTATGCTTCGTCATCTTCGCTTACCCCTTTTCTTAAACGCCGACAAGTCAATAAACGAACTAAATATATAATATGGGATTAAAAAATACAGGTGATATTGACAAAACCTTGAATTTGAATTATGACATCGATGAAGATGACGTAAATTGAACTTGTCTCATTAGCTATGTTGGTAAAGCGGTTGTCCCGGAAAGACAGAGGTCCTGAGTTCGAGTCCCAGATGCGACTGATATCTTTTTTATTTTCTGTTGTTTTTTTTTCGGTTTCATGTTTCATTTGGGTTATGTTAATATTATTCTTCATTGATTAAATATAATAATATTTTTTGTCAAAAGATGCGTAATCACTACGTGGAGTCATGGTATATTGTTTACCATAATGAGGGGAGCTTTGCTTCGGAAACATGCAGATATTTACGTATTAAAAACAGTGGTTTAAACAACGTAATTGTTAATAAATGAAATAAAAATTATTTCTTATTCACCATTTTATTAATACACACATTTCTACATGATTATTCTGAATTCGCAAATCGTATTTTAGAAACCAATCATTCTTTTGATATAAATAAAGGTTTAAAAAATGTACACACAAATACCACCGGTTTACAATTAGAAAAATTTGAAATTTTAGAAATCAGAAAAAGCGTTAATAGTGAATTAAATTTAATTAATAATCAAATATTTTTTTAAAAATAGCAATCTCATGAATTTATTTTCATATTAATATTAATTATAAAAATAATTTCCTTGTAAAGTTCTGATATAAATTTGTTATTAAATGATTTATAATATTTATTTAACATTTTTGATTAATTACTTACCTACTTCTATGAATTTTTGCTATCTGTGTTTATCGTTCGTCTATACTTAAACCATGTTGATACGTGTATATTAATAAAGTGGCGAGTAATAAATAATTTTTAATTCATTTATTATTAATGACGCCACAAAATGAATACCAATCTTTTGAAGAAATTATAAAGTAATTATTATTAATTTAATATTTATAATAATATTTATTTAGAATAAGGAACTCCTCTAAAAAAAAATTCTTTGTCCACAAATATTTTAAAATGTCTCTAACAATAACGAATATATAACAATTTTCAAATGAGATACGAAACAAAAAATAACAAAAGGTAACGGTCGAATCTGGGAATCGAACCCAGGACCCCTGTCTCACCGGGACTTGCACTCTAACTACTGAGTTAACGAGAAATTATTAATTTACGTCATTTTTATCGATATCATTACCTCAATTGAAGAATTACTAATATCATCTTAACAGATAATTTCGTCTTATAGTTGAGATTTGTTAATATTACCTTCATTGATTAAAAAAATTACAATCGGGTTTATAAACCTCAATAATTTATTAGAAAATTAAATTATTGTTTTCCGATAATTATTTATGTGTTATATGCGATTTTTTCATGTGAATCCCAACTGCTCAGTACTGCCAGGGGACAATAGGCCTATGGGAGCCCCAGTTGGGCTATGTTGTGAGGCTGAAAGTAGGAAGGAAGGGGGGGGGGGGAGTTTATAATAAAAATAATTGGATCACTTCTATAGCGCCGTTTTCGTTTGAAAATCACCTCAAAGGTGCTTTACAAATTAATTTATGTAACATTATGCTTGGAAAGTATCTGGCTATTCAGATCTGGTAACTAAACATGGATAAAGCGATTTCAAGCAACGTTTCGATTTTGAATGGTGGTCTTTCACCATTCGTTCGCTCCACATGTCCAAACCATCTTAGTGTCTCTTTCTCAGTCTTGTTCAGTTCGATTACATCAGTCTTGTTTTATTTTCGGATTTCCAACCTGCAGTGTGTAACTATACGTAGAGGAAACGTAATGAGTAAGACTAGGAAAGGATCGATTGGAAAGATTGGACTTGCATAGAGGCGCGAAAGAGACAAGGCAAGATCAAGTGAATCAATTTTTTAAGTTGGGCCACGTCGAGAGTTAGAATAACAGAAGGGTTTGTATGAGATGATATATTAATGTGAATGAAGCGAGGAATGTGTGCCAAGTCCGATTTGTATGGTGGTCCATCCTCTCTGCCTACCCCTGCGGAGAAATAGCATTATGGTTACTTAGTTAGGAAGTTAAACATACATTAGATTGCTCCGTTTATAACAAAATCACATTGTCTATCGTGCTCTTTCTATTGTCTACCTCCCATGTCTTACGTTTTTTCTAACTTTATCTTCTCACATTCAACGCCCACCCCTATAAAACCTTGTGAACACATCAATAAGCTACCGTAGTGTTAATTTAGCAGTTAATAAAACTGTCACCTTAATCGTCACAGCAGTATCATCACAACCCGTAGAAACACAATCGTATCTTTTAAAGAGTCCCCATAAACTATTATTCGTTACCCAAACACCGTGAACCCATCAGTAAGAACCATTATACTTAATATATTAGTACACATAACTACCCAGATACCTGGATAAGAAGTCAGGTAGATCTTAGAAAAAAAAAACAGATTTTTTCTGAAGGCGAGTGGAGTCTTTGTCGGTTAGTTTTCGTCGGCGCCTCTGCAGGTAGATTTGTACGAAACTGCGATTTTACATGGTCATTTGAGTCAGTTTTTATGCCATTTTTTAGGCTAAGGATGTCTTGGGCCTAAAAAAATGTGTAACTAAGCGTGTCAATTGATTTTATCTCGAGCGAGCAGTGTGTCAATGTAGGATTTTGGACCCAACGGAGAGATTTTGTTTTTGATACAGTTTAGTATTCAGATGCAGATTTTAATTTTTACTTTTTGAAGAAAGAGGTGAAATATTCCCAGATTACGAATAACCTGAAAATATTTGTTTTACTCTTACTTCCATCATTATAAGCTGAAAATGTAACTTGTGTAATGATGGAGGACCTAGCAAGCAGATGATGGGCGCATCTACATTTGTAAATTTTACAATTCGTAAGATTTTAATAATATATTTCTTACATTGAGCTAATGATGAATGTCCATCCAAAGTCATGGTGTTTGAAAGAGAGAGTACGAAAACAGCACGCAATATAGTTGTGAATGATGAATACTTGGAGCAGGTCGATGACTTTGTGTATTTGGGAAGTATGTTTACGAAAGATGGAAAGACTGATAGGGATATTGAAAGAGGGGTGAATGCAGTAAATTCCATTAACGTAGGACTGAACGCGGTTGGCGCAAACAAAAAGTTGTCCAAGGAAGCGAAGCTAGCAGTCCACAATGATACCAACCTTGATGTATGGCAGTGAGGCATGGAACTGGCAGAGGAAGGATGAAAGTAGACGGAATGCTGTAGAAATGAGATCTCTGAGACGAATGTGTGGTAAAACCATGTATGATCGAGTGAAAAATGTTGAGATTCGTAAAGAATGCAAGACTGAGGTAAGCGTAGTGAGCAAGATCAAGAAAGGGATGGTTAGATGGTTTGGGGATGTAGAGCGAATGAACGAAGAGAGGAGTGTGAGGAGAATATATGACGCGATTGTGGATGGAAGAAGAAGCCGGGGACATCCGAAGAATAAATGGCACGATCATGTGAATCAAATACTCGAGTCGGGCCATGTCAGAAGTCGGAATAACAGAAGAGAATGTATGAGGCGTTGTATGAATGTGAATGATGTAAGAAGTGTATGCCAAGATCGAGTTGTTTGGCGGTCCGTCCTCTCTGCCTACCCCTGCGGTGAAACGGCGTGATGGTTAGTTAGTTACATTGAGAAGAGCGGCCAATGCATGTTTGGTTATTTGCCCTCCACATTAGCGACCAAATCTACGTAAAAGGGTTGCGTAATCGATTATTCAATGGAAGATTTAGGCTACAAATCGCCATTCATTTAAATGCAATTCTGTTATACTAGCGTGAATGTTTTTTCCATCGAGTTTCGTCTTCTAATTAATATTTGCTAAATACCTTATAATGAACATCTCCACTGACTTAATTAAGTAAATATTAAGATGATAATTAAAAGGTAGGTAGGTACTTACTTTGCAATAATATAAAGTAGAAATTCAAACACAGAAAAATGAAGCTGCATTGTCGATGTACTCGTATACCTTGAATCTTCAATTGGATCAAAGATGTTGGCAATTTTTTTTTTTTTTTTTAATTTTTAATTTTTTTATTAACTTTTTCAAAAGTTTTACATGTATGTGATTTTAGTAATAATTTTTAACTATAAAGCATAATTATAAGGACAGTGTACAAGGAGAGTGCTCAGTGTATGTATAATGTTCATTTTTTCTGTTAATCCTTCATAGCTTATTTAGTTGCGATTTTCTCCCTTAGTTGTTTAATTCCCTTAGTATCCAGTGAAAAACCGTGTATACAATTTCATATAATTTTCTCTTGTTCTGTTGTTATTTGTACCTACGTGATATTTGATTATTTACACCCTTAGTTTCTAAATTGTTATATTATAATATCTGCTCATAAATATTTTATGTCATACTTTTAATTTGCATGTATTTATATTGTAGTAACAGATATACTAATCTGTTATTTTACAATTATATTAGGTTAGGTTAGTTAGTAGAAAGCTCACTTGAGGTGAACCTTCGCAAAACTGTGCTATAGAAATTTACTCTTATTAATTTTATTATTAT
This sequence comes from Halesus radiatus, assembly GCA_022606495.2. Lineage (NCBI taxonomy): Eukaryota > Metazoa > Arthropoda > Insecta > Trichoptera > Limnephilidae > Halesus > Halesus radiatus. The sequence continues at coordinate 6,121 of JAHDVE020002423.1, read as the reverse complement.
TATAACAACAGTACAACAGTACAGTACAGTACAGTCACAGAATTCGCAGTCCTCCTCACTAGGGTTTCCTTCTCTTGGCGCCTGCACTTTTTTTATTAAATATCCATTTATCTTAATCTGACTTTATATAGTTTGCAAGTTGATAATCACTCAGACTTATCGACCATGTTTTGTCTTTATTTTTAAAGATATTAATTTGTGTATATTTTTTTATTGATTTGGTAAGGTATTACAATGTTACATGCGAATATTTGTGATTTGTGGAAGGCCGTTAATCCAACTAGGTAAGAATATTTTCAATTCCGATGTGAGAAGAACTAATGATTTAAATAAGAGTTTTTTGTTTGTTTGGCTGCCTTGTTTCCACAGGAGCTTTGCGCGGCGTGACCTCTGCTTTGTACGGCCTGACGGACTGATGGAAGGCCCGGCCATACAATGGAAACGCGCTTTGTCTGATGGACTGACTCTATGAATGAATATCAAAATAGGAAGCCGATGTTCGAATCCCCACGCTCTTCATGCGGGAAATGCCAGGCAGTAGCGTACGGGACGATACTAGGAAAAGTATTAAGTAACTTGGGAGATCAATAAATCTCCTGAAAATTAATTTAACCTAAGAATATAATTAGTGAGGAGGTGATTACGCGAGACTGGCGTTGTATTTTTTAATGTGAATGTCATACAGTACTGGAGCCAGTTGGACTATGGTATCCTTATTTGGGTATTGGGCATGGAGCTAAATGGGTAAGGGAATTTTATGGGGAAGATGGGAAGTGCCTGCCTATTTAGATATTGTCAATAATCATGGATTTTGTCAACTTGACTGTGGAATGATTTCCCCGCTCCTGTATTTCCTCCATCCTACAACACGTGTCTTTTCAAGATCCACTCCATCATTTCTTCAAAAAGAAGTTTAGAAACGTTATCCCCTAATATGACATTTGCTTTAAGGAAAAATATTATGTAGAGTAGAGATAAAAAAAATTAAAATAAATCGAGCAATGTTTCGATTCTGAATTTGAGTTTTTCTTCATGATGATACTTAGAGAATTTACCACTCTGGAATAATTAAAAAGATTCCCGAACATGGATTTAGTCATGGGCATGAGTGGAGTTGTAAAACAAATTGCAACCCTCCTTTTCCTCAAATAATTCCATTACAATATAAGTATTTTTCTGTGCGTAAGAGTAAGTGTGAGCGACATTTGGAAAATTGGAATAAAGAAAATTATTAAATAAAACTTTTTTTTCTAATGCAGACAAGTACGGCGATTAATTACGTAGGTACCTTCCTACAATATATTTTAGCAGATGATGATTTTTATTCTACATTATTTTTTGGGTCGCTGAAAACAAAATATCTAAATTTTCATCTTGGAAAGTCAAGTTACATCCCCCGATTTTTCACTGATTCAATAATTCATCATCCCCTAACTGCACGCGTCATTGATAAATGCATACAAAATACAGACCCATTCAAAGATCAAAACATCTTCCTACACCCCCGGGAACAATTATATTCAGATTAAATCGTTTCGATACGCCATCACTGAATCGATTTATCTCAATAAAAATTCAGAAGGTTCCTCAACAAAAGACCACTGGCTACTGTTTACTTTGTGCATTACTGACGAGTCACCTTCGATTTAAATTAATTACGAAAAAGAATGACGATGCATTTTAAAAACATCAGAAACCAAAACCTATCTACCGTGTATGTATATCTTTTTTTACCAGCCATTTGTGGCTTCTTCTGTGTGTGGAGTTTTTTTGGCCTCCATTTTGAAACGTCCGTATTTGACTTGAGAGTGTTCAGAAGTCAAGATGTTATATTTTTTATATTTTTATTATCGAGTTGAGTCTATTTTATATTGGGTTAGCAAATCGAACGTCAAAAGTGACAGGAGAGTGCTCGGTGATATTTTTGTTACGTGCAAGCTGTACGGAAGCTCTCTTTATTGTTAGGTGCCTGTTATTTCATACGGGAATGCTTGCACGTGTATGAAGACGAGTGATTAAAAAAAATCATTTTGGGGAAAAAGACGTTTTATATTTTTTTACAAGTCTCATACAAAATAAGTCAATAGATGTCTCATATAAATAAAAATCGGATAGGTATGTCCGAGACTATCCAGATTACAATTGAATTCTGGATAAATCTTTGCAATCATCATAAGGATAGCAGCCAATAATATGGGATTTATAAAAATGGAGGATAATATTAACAAATCTTGATCATGAAGTAAGATATCGGTGTAAATGGCGTAAATTGAACTGGTCTCATTAGCTAAGTTGGTTAAGCGGTTACCCGGATAGGTAGAGGTCCTGGGTTCGAGTCCCAGATGCGACTGAAATCTTTTTAATTTCTGTTGTTTTTTCGGTTTCGTGGTTCATTTGGTATGTGTTAATATTATCTTCTTCAATGATTAAAATATTAAATCTGAGTTGCGCTTCTCCCTCTTCTTCCATCATCAGGGCGGTATACGAACCCTAGCAATACGGATTTATACTCTCCAGGGGTGGTATTTCACCATCTCTAAGTTCAGTAAATACTAGTCAAGTAACTTTAATCATAAACATAGCGGTAATAACAGACTAGTTACTTGACTAGCGTTACTCGGCGGTGGTGAAACAGATTATGTATAATAGGTACGCTACCCGGTGAATAGCTCATCGGAATGTTTTCTTATTCATTACCTGCACAGGTATTTTTCCAAACAAAAAGTTGTGGGTTCAAAGGAACACTGTACCTACAGTTTACACAACTGTTTGATAGAATATATTAATCAAACCATCCCATAACATTTCCAGTAAGTGAGCATGTCCATTACCCATACTTCAGTGTTCAATTCTTTATTTTCTGATTCTACACGTTAATTTATTTCTGACATTGCGTTCGCATTTTTAGTAGCGAACAAGGCTAATTAAGTGAATTCTTTCGTGCTTTAAAGAGTAAAACGACTCAAACATATCATGCTTAATGGCGATTTTGCTAGTGCAGTAACGGTGGGGCTACCGGTGGCAGCTGTAGCACTTATTTTTTGTTGTTGAATGTGATGGCGCAGGACTTTCTCCACTGAATCTTAAATAATAGAAGATGTTTGGACTCATTCACCGAATGAGTCTTTTAGCAGGGGATATTTTTTACACTGCTACAAAATGGGATATTGGTCTGTGATGTCATTTAAATTTTTAATTTAATTATTGTTGTTTATTCTGGTAAACTGTCATAGTGCAGAGTTGTTTACAGTTCTAAATCCTTGATAACATTTTTATCCATAGATCCTTTTATGCATTGTTATACTCAGGTACATGTGAAAATGTCTTTGTTTTTGTTAATAAAAATATGTATCAATATTTCAGATTGTCGTATTTTAACTTAGTCAGTTGTGGGTGTGTAATAAAATATATTTTATTATGATAATATTATTGAGACGCCTGAATATAGGCAATATGCTGAACATGTGTTTTTTCTGAAATTATATTAATAATTGAGTAACTCAAAAAACTGCGTTTATAAATAATTCTCTCTTATTAAATAGGTCTGGATAGCTAATCCTAGATTTTTAATTATCAGAGATTTTTCTTAATTTAAAATTAAAATTATTATGAGTAAGTAATAAAGGATAATTTAATATTATAAATGGTTTAAAAACCTTTGCTTGTTTTTGTGTTTAATTCGTAGAATCCATTCAGTTTTTTTAATTTTTTTTTTTTTTAAATTTAATTAAAACCAAATTTAATAATGTTATTATTAAATTCTGCAAGTATTTTAGTCTTTATTATTGTGACAATTTGTTTCGGCGTTCAATTCCATTTTCGAACGGTGATTAGGCCACATTGCGACGACTTACTTATATGATATTATTTACTCCCACCCAATTTTAATTTGGACGGTGTTAAAAATGATTTATTACCGGTAAAACTGATTTTTTAATTATAAATGAATACCGCATAACCGTAATGGTCTCACTGGATCCGAACAGTTTAAGCAGTTAATTTTTTATATGAATACCGCACAAGAGTCCTTACTGCTCCCAACTGTCTAGAGCCAGTGAGACTATGGCATCCCCAATTGGGGAATGTTATGGGGCTGAAGGTATTGGGGAGGGGAAGAGGAAGGTGGGGAAATACCTGGCTATTCAGATCTGGTCACTAAACACGGCTAAAAGTCATTTCAAGCAACGTTTCAATTCTGAATGTTGGTCTTTCACCGGGGCGATACTGAGAGAATCTTCCACTCTGAAACGTGTGCAAATATACCATACATTATTTTTAAATGAATTAATTGTGAAACAGCACAAATAAATTAAATAAAATTTAGTTGCGCACGCCGGGATTTGAACCTTCGGATTCGTAGTTGAGAGCCTTACCCCTCGGCCATGTAAAAATAAAAATATTAAATAAACTCTCTATTCTGTGAGGTACTTGCATTTATAATGTGTATTCCCCGCATTAAATGGTTATGTTTTCTTAATTGATTTGTAATGACGTGAATGCTATTTACTTCTTTAAATGGGTTATATTGTTTGGGTCGGGTTATACTGTTTGAGTCGTGAACCAAACAATATAATACATGATGTTTATGAATTTATGAACAAAACGCTCCAAATCTATGGCCAGTCGGTTTTGATAAGTTTTGAGGTTAGAATGTCAAATATCAGAACAAGAATGAGCTTTACCGTACATAATTGTATATTCTATTCATGGTGAACCATAACTAAACATAAGTAATAAAATTATGTACCCTTTTAGAAACTTTAACTCAAAGAATAATAATAGTAACATTATCATAATATCCGTATTGATAATTGGTTTGATCATGAATACTTTAATTTCTTTCATGAATAATCGTTGTTTATATCGAACAACAAATATAGAGCTTAAAGTCACTCAAATTAATTTAAAATTTTGCCAAAACTAAAGAAAAATACATATTTAAAATACAAAACGAAATCGAAAAATACAATTTTCATACTAATCCAAAAAACAGAATGCTCACGTGACGTCACATGTTCAAAATGCAATGGTACCAACATAACACGGTGTTTTGATGAGCTGATTTTTTATTCAATTTTAAATAACGATTTATAAATTCTACGTATAATTATATATAATGAAAGCTATATATTCAGAATCGGCGTTTGCTGATCTGTATGAATATATATTTTTAAGTCATTATATTTTTCACTGGAGTTCCTTATTGAACGGTTAAAAGAATGGCGGATAATGGATGTTATGGTTAAAGGAGGAGATTTGTATGAATATCTAATGTAATAAAAATATCAAACATTGCATTGATACAGCGCAGTTTAATGTTATTTCAAGTGCGCTTTAAATAAATAAAAAAAAACTAATGATTTACTAACTCCATTCAGTTGCAGGTATTTCTACAGTGCTCCTTTAATTTTAACCGGTCAGTGGTTGAGCTGGCATCGCGTCTGGGTCCCCACCCAGGTGTTGTGAGTTCAATTCCTCGGCTGGCTCCGCAGTCACGACACAAGCAGCATCGTCCTCTTGCTGTGATGGCAGTGGGAGATTTTCAAATATTGTCAGGGTATTCGTAACCCTGGAATGCTTGCATTATTATTTTTTTTAAATGATAATATCTGTTTAAAACTTCGTATTCAAACCCAAATAGACTTAGTACGCTTTTTTAGGTTATTTTATAAATATTGTCCGGTTCAAAAATTTGCAATTAAATTACAAATATTTCAAATAAATACCAACTCTTCTTTTTCCACCAACCTTCCAACAAATGTAATATCAATAAAAAAGAAGAATAAAATAGCAACTGTAAAATTCATATCGTCTCCAAGGTTAAATTTTCTAATAAAACTGTGTTTATCTGAAGCGACTTGAAGGTAAGTATGTTTTTTTTGTATGTGTTTGTGTATAATTAGACAAAGAATATGAAGTAATATTTGTAATGCGCTTTTTCAGAAAAACGGCGCTATACAAAATATCCAATTTTTATTATTATTATTAAGGACGCACTTTAAGAACACTAGTTTAAGAGTTACTGATTCTGTAAAAATAAAAATCTGGAGCTTATACAGATATATGTCTGCAGCTTCTAATCGTGAACACGTATGGTTATCGCAACCAGATGAATTACTTG